>JAJOOO010002400.1:0-30445 GCA_029582685.1 Solanum piurae
ATATTATTAATTAGCTAAATCAAGCTCAAAGAGCAGTCAACAATCAATCAATACAACAAAATACATTTACTAAATATCAAATTATCAACATAATATATTTACTAAAGTAATGCAGAAACAACCTTAACTTTCCCATGCCCTGTCCTTGTTGACATCATGTGTTTTCTAGGAATCACGGTCTTCAACCAGCTCAACTTTTTCTCCATTTTCATTATCACAAAAGATTCCCTGCAAGCTTGATTTTCTAATAAGTCCATAGTAGCATTATATAGCCAGCGTCCTATCAATTCCTGACATATCGTTTAGAGCCACAACACAGTAAGCTATCGAATATGGATCATCTTTTTTATTCTGATCCATGTTGCTGCTCTTTGATCCTTTTGAATTGTTAGGACTAACATCATCCCTCTTATTGGAACTGTATTTTGGTGGCTTTGTCAATTTACTTTTGTTTCATTAACTAGAGTTGCTTCAGGATCCGTAGAAGAAACAACAAATTCTCCGGTAGCTATTGATCTCGTGAAAGTATAACACAACTTCTCGTATATAGGACTGCCATATTTTCTATATGGTGTTATCTCAAGATGTACCAGCAAGATTATTTCATCAGACAAACTTAAATTGACATAAAGGAAATACAACATTGTGTGATAAAATGAATGTCAAGGCAAACCTCTATGTATTCAACACACACTCTGTCATCAGCGGCAACCATCTTTCTCAGATTATACCAACCAAATCCACCATGATTGTAAAGTTGCTTCACTATTCAATAATATTTTCTCAATATAGACAGATCTTTCTTCACCTTTACTATGCCGTAATAACTAAACTTTTGACCTAAGCAGTGGTAAGAAATTACATTGTCACATTTCATATAAACAGTGGTACAAAGGAAATCATACTTCACTCTATATGATGGAAAATCACTGAAGTACTATATCATGAAGCAACATATCATGAATAGTTTGACTACTGATATTCTTCAATCCGCAATAACTCACCGAGAAAATTGTATAAAACTAATAACTATATCCACCACATTAACTTGTGTGTCTTAAAAATTAGCTACACAAAAGGGTGATATATTCAGTTATTACTTCGTCTTTTTTCTATTATGTGAAACAAAAAAGGAAGCTTCATTATCCTCACTATGAATGACTACATTAACAAAGCAACAACTAATAAAGACACTCACGACTTGTTTCATCAAGGATTCCGCATACAGTTTGAGACAAGCTATAAAATGTGACAACTAGAAAGCTTCATTATCCTCACTACGGGTTTTAGACATTTAATTTGTTGTGGGATTTACATAGGAAAGAGGAGCAATAGAAACCTTGCATTTACTTGAAAGGACAAATTCAAAGCCTAAACATATTTTTGTCTTTGTTGAGATTTCTCCTCATTAGAGAGTGAATCACTTTTAGTGTGATTTTTAGTGGTCTATTAGGATATTCATTCATTATTTTCTCTCTATAAGCTTCAAAATTAAGAGTTGTTGGCTTAACTGTGATTTTGGATGAGTTATAAAAAAAAGAATCATGCCGGCTTAATCCCAAGCTACCTCATAGTAGCATAGTCCAACCATCAATAAAGGAGCTCTCAGATCTAAGTTTTTTTTCCTTATTTGTGTAGTCTCTTGGTTGTATTTTCATTATTAATATGCTTTTTTAAATAATCATACATTACGCGAAACCCAATGATATCCGAAGGACGTGATTTTTTTAGGTCCTCGATACAAATGCTGCCCATTATCCTTTTCTTCAAGATTATGTATTATTCCTTTATATTAATTGGTTAAGATAATGTGTTATTCATTCACATTAATTGGTTATAACTGATATTAGATTGTTTTGTTCTGGTAGTCAAATGTACATTTTATAGATTCATCTGTTTTTTTCATCAATAAAAACTTCTCTATTTTGTTTCTTTTAAACCTCTGTAGCTTGTGCCCAAATGAACCTAAGTAGTTTGAGATACCTATAAACCAAATATCTAGAGAACTCTTTAAATCAAAGTTTCAACAGACCCAAAATAAACGACAGTCTGATCACAATACAATACTAAGAGTAACATCTTCTGTTCATATTTCATTACAAATCGTGTGATTTCTTCCACGAGACTCAACTGATGAGACCAAAAGAACATATTTATTATGAAGGAGAAAAGTAATAATTAAACGAATCTCAAACTTACAGCAGTGGAGGTGGCTGCAGGTGAAGGATCTCTGGAGTTGAAATTCGCCGGTGGAGGAGTTTCCGCTGGAGAATTCATCACTGGAGAATATACGGGCTTTGTCGCCTGATCGAAGATTTGCAATGGGGCGGAAATATGGAACTAGGGCTTTTGAGAAACTACATAGGTCGTGGCCTATTTTTATTAAAAATGGAGTAATAAGTGGTCTATTTTAATTAAAAATGGGCCTCTTTTAGTAAATTATTCTTTAACTACTTTGATTAAAATAAAAGACCTCATGAGGTCTTTTTTGTAATATATTTTTTATTTTTTAAAATCTTTGGAGACCTCATGAGGTTGCTATATTTTCCTGGAATTTAATATCAACCTAATGAGGTCACTATTAATGTTTGGCGGATTTGTTTTTCATTTAACCAACCTCCTGAGGTCACTTTCTTTTAAAAAAGAAATTAAAAAAATATTGAGTGAAATATCGACCTCATGAGGTCTCTTTTTAGCGACCTATTTTTGAGGTCTCTTTTTTTAGGTCTCTATTTACAATTTTTTTAGTAATGATTAATCCTCCAATATTTCTTGGTTCCAAGGTGGGAGAGGATCCCCAAGAGTTTGTGGATGAGGTGTATAAGGTAGTGAATGTTATGGGGGTGACTTCTATATAAAAAGCGGATCTAGCTTCTTATCAATTGAAGGATGTTGCCCAAGTTTGGTTTACTAAATGGAAAATCAATAGGCCAGTAGGAGCATGTCCTATTGATTGGAAGGAGTTTAAGAAAGCATTTCTTGGTAGATACTTTCCCCGTGAGAAGAGGGAAGTTAAGGTGGAGGAATTTATCAACCTTGGGCAAGGTAGCATGAGAGTGGAGGTGTATTCCTTGAAAGTTACCCTATTGTCTAAGTATGCTCCATCTTTGGTGTCAAACCCTAGGGATGAGATGAGTAGATTTATGACCGGTGTATCCGACCTAGTTAAGGAAGAGTGGCGTACGGAGATGCTCCATGATACCATGAACATTTCTAGACTTATGGTATATGCTCAATCTATTGAGGAGTCCAAACTTGAGAGAAAGAATAGGGAGATGAAGAGGTCTAGGTCCGATGAACAAAGTCAACCAAGGTTCAAAAAGAGGTCCTCCAACCAAGATTCCCCAAGGGTAAAAAATGATAGGGTGTCTAACCCTAATTCCCAAGGAGATAATGGAAGTAGTTCTTCTTTTGAAAGATCTATGTGTGCCAAGTGTAGGAAGCAACATTTGGGTAAGTGCCTTGCCAGCACGGATGGGTGCTTTGGGTATGGAAACAAGGGTCATAAGATGAGAGATTTACCAACACTCATGGCAAAAGGGAGAGAGACCAAACACGCTTCTCTTAATGACCCGGGTCTTGATGCTCCAAAGAAAAGTCATTTCTATGTACTTCAAGCTAAAAAGGACAAAGGATCTCTTCCGAATGAAGGAACCGATATGTGATAGTTCCTTATAGTTGTGAATGTCTTGTTAAGGTCCCTATGTTGTTTTTCATGTTAGCCTTAGTTTGGGTTTACTCCTAGGGGGGAGATGGTATGTTGAATAGTAAGGTTGTTGAGGGTTCTGATATCCTTTTCTCTTTCGTTCTATTCCTATTCAAGCTTGAGACCAAGAGTTCCTTTTGGCTTGTTTCATGTTTTGGAGTCATGTGTGATTATGTGTTTCCATGGTCTCCTTATGTTATGCATGTTCTTGATGAATTTATGTTTAAATGAGAAAATCGAGTTTTAATGAATTTTGTTCCTCATGTTGATGTGCATTTAGTATGAGTTGTCTATATGTTTCATGAGGTGAATTGTTGAACATGCCTAAATATGCTTTTTAAGAGTAATTGCCTAATGTTCCTAATGATGTTATGATGAGCATGATTTGAGTTGGAGAAGATAATTCCTCCAATGAAATGAGAAATGTTGAAGTTTTAATGCATAATGAGTTTGTAGATGTAGTTCCTACTTTCTTGTGTTGCATCGAGTATGTTTGAGATGGAGTTGATGTTTCCTCCTAGTTGTGTGCATTGTTATGATGTTGCATTCATGATGGGCTGCTAGTCTTTAGTCTTTATCTCCTTAAAGAGTTTAAAGGGTCATTCAAGGACGAATGTTCCTAAGGGGGAGATAATGTAACAACCCAGAAAACTAGTAAGTGAAACTAGTGCCTAACGAGTGTGTGTTTGAGTTGTTATGGGGTTTCATGTGGGAAAATGTTGTCCGAATTTTAGGTTGAGGGGTTTAGGGGTTAAACATCAAGGTACGACCCCCCAAGTACCAACCTAGGGTCCTTGAGGGGGACCCTAAAGCCTAACCCCAAGGCTGCCCCAACTAGCCAAAGTTGCCAAATATATGGTGACTCACAGATGGGACCTACGCCCCGTAGGTCCATCCACGCCCCGTGGATGGCCTTCATGGGTCAAGGTCCCAAATGGTGACCCTCAGACACAAACCACGGACCTGCAGGATGGGGCGTCACCCCACCTACGGTCCGTAGGTCAGGGGTCGTAGGTCACCACTGCTTGCTGTCCAATTTCGGCCATGTTGAGGGTTGGTATGGTAAATTACTAATTAATTCGTTAGGGGTTGGGGACGGTTATTATTGATTTATTAATGTATTTTAAGGCTTTTAAAAGTATTAAAATACCTTTTCCAATTCATTATTTCAAAACAGTCCAAAGTTAGAAACTACCTCTCCAAATATTCTCTCTCTAGAAACCACCATTGGAGGTGAAGGATTCAAGCTCTCAAGCTCAAGATTTCATCTTTTTCAATAAATTTTCGTGGATTCTCTTCTTTAAAGGTATGGTAGTCTTCATCATTGACTAAGTTTCATTCAAGGAGCCCTATCAAAGATGATTTCAAGTTTCCAAAATTCCCCAAAAACCTAGGGTTTTCAATCTATGCATGGTTTCAGTTCCAAACGTTTTCAAAGGGCTTATATGTTATGAATAATGGTTTAATTGATGATTGAATTGTGAATTAAGATGATTTTTTCCTTGAACCCATGTTTTCCCTCAAATTCTTAAGTTGTGACTTGTGATTGGGAATTGATTGATCATGAAAGCATGTTAAATTGTTTATATTTATATTGAATTAGTTATTGAATCATGTTAATTCCCTTATATATTGTAGTATATTAGATTTATGGGTTGAGATTGATTTATAACCTTAAAAGGGAAATTTCATGAAGGATTATGTATGATTATGATGTGACGTATATGTGTGTGCTCTCAATGAATATATCATGATCATGTTTAGAATGGAATTGTGTTAGTATTGAAATCTTATTCTCAATTTAACACTTCTGAATGATGATGATATATGTGAAAGGTTATTCTCACATACACACACTCATGAATGAATATTGAATGAAGTTTCTATGATTATGTTAATGATGATGTGTTGATTGAAAGGCTATTCTCAATTGTACTCTAATGAATGATAATGACATGTTGTCAAAGGACTTTCTCACAATATGGGATTCTTAGTTGAAAGGCAATCGTCTTCTTTGAATCTATGAGTTATCTAATGAATGAATGTTGGGTTTGAGATGGATTCCCTCACGTGAGTTGAGGCGGGGTATCTAGTAACAATATATTATCTCATAATAATGAACTAAAGTAATGAATGTTAACTACTCCATGGGGAATAATGCTAAGCACCGAGTGGATAGTGATTTGAGATGGAAGCTCTCACGTGAGTTGAGGTGAGGTTTCTAGTAGCAATTTCTTGAGATGGATGCCCTCACGTGTGTTGAGATGGGGTATCTAGTAGAAATCTGCCTATCCCATAACTATGTGCCCACATAGGTTATTAGCTAGTGGATCCACCTAAGCTAAAAATAATGGTCCTACCTTAGGCAAGTAGGAATCCCTTATCCGGTGAGGGTGACACCAAGATTCCATTAATTTCTCACATGGTCTATGTTGGTTAAGGCTTACCCCCACAAAGAATATAATGAACTATGGCTTCTCAAGAATGCACTACTTAGTGTGGGTGGTAGTATGGGATGCCAACCATGCATTGCATAAGTAGGCTTTGAGAGTAGTCATGGTGTGTTCCTCTATGATATAATGTTAAATGAAATGAATGTGCTCTTATGATGATGCTAATGAGAATATTGGTTTTATGTTTAATGAATGAAAGTGCTCTTAATAAAGCTAATAAAGAATGTTGATTTAAATACTTAGTGTAATGATGCATGCTTTACTTGGATTGTATTATGAGATACTTCCTTATCATGACTTATTGAATATGAATGTGCCTTATCTATGGTGGCTTCAAAGGAGTACTTAGTGTGAGTAGTAGTATGGGATGCTATTCATACATTGCACAAGTATGACTTAGAGTTGCCCTAGATGATGGTCCTAATGTGTTGTTGTGACTTATGAAATGTTTATGTTCCTTATGTATGAGTATGGTTTAAGGATGGAAAGGATGAATGGTAACTTCACTTTTGGTGGCCTTAATGTGGTACTTAGTGTGGATGGTGGTATGAGACGCTATTCATAAATTGCAGAAAGTATGGCTTGGGGTTACTTAAGGTGAAAGCTTAATGTGATGAAATGGCTTATATGTTGATTATGTTCTAATGTGATGAAATGACTTATATGTAGATTATGTCCTAATGTGATGAATGACTTGTATGTTGGTTATGTTTGTATATTATGCCTCTTATACATGTTCATGAAGTTTTATCAAATTGTTATAAAAGCATGACTTTTAAATAAAATGTATGTTTTAAGCATGGTTTTTGCATGGCTATCATACTTAGTACATCTAATGTGCTAACCCATATTTTTTTACCATAGTGTAGGTTCCGGCATTTGAGTTGATTCTCTCTAGTTGAAGCTTGGATTGAGTTCTTCCAAGACTATTGGTATGTCCTCATGGATTCGAGGACAAGTACTTTGATGTTTCATTTCTTTCATGTAATAGACATTTGTTAGACTTTCTATTGTAAAGGGGTCGTGACCCTAATTTTGTTTCAAGATATTGTTTTAGATGGCCATGTGAGACTAGTAGACTTCCGCTGTTTTAAATAAAGTTTTTGATTGTATGGATTTAAAGAAAAGTGTTCATTCTGTACCATTTTTCTTATATCGAATGTTATGAATGCTATGAGGCTTGTATGAGACTTTTTTGGAGTCTTATACGCCGTGTTGCATCTAGGGGTTACCCCTAGGTCATGACAGAACCCATGACTTTTGAGCCAAACCCTAACTTTTGGGGATTTCTATCTTTGAAATTGGTTCTTCTTCTTCTTCTTCTTCTTCTTCTTCTCCTTATCCTTCTCCTTTCTCTTACTCCTTCTCCTTATCCTCCTCCTTCTTCTCCTCATCCCCCCCTCCTCCTCCTTCTTCTCCTTCTTCTCCTTCTTCTTCTTCTTCTTCTTTAAGTTTTCTAGAGAGATAATTTTTTAGAGGATGAACTTTGGGAATTGATTTGGGTTTTGGAAAATATGACTTAATTTGGTGAGTTTAAAGGGTTAAAATAGCTTATATAGGTGTATAAAACTTAGGTAAAACGACCTCACTTAATACCCACTTAAAAAGGAATTTCCCAAAAAGCCCTTAATTGGGTAGCCACGTGCCAGGATTCAAGGCGGGCTCCATTAGCCGTGGTCCCCACAACTGGTCGTGGTCCTTGGTCTAGTGGCTAGGCCACCTTGGCTTGGCCTCCACAATTTGAAGGCATCTTCAAGGGCCTTCCCACGAGCTGTGGTATTCACCACTGACCGTGAAGTGGCTCGTGAAGATGAGCCATTTTGGACAGCCTCACGGGTAGTTACTGCCCTAGCTGGTACGAGCCACACCACGAACCATGGTCCTCACCACTGACCGTGGTAGTGGTCGTGAAGTGGGGCAGTGCTTGGGGGGAGCTTTAACAGCCTTGGCCCCTTCCCCTTGGCCCTTGCCTCTTGCCTTGGCTTGCCACCCTTATGCTTAACCCTAGTTGGCCTACTAAACTACGGGGTGTTACAGCCTTGGAAGCAGTTGTTTCCTCATCTATCATGACTCCTCATGCCCGCTTTCGGGGCGGCATGTATCTTCCGGACTCTTTGGGTCTAGCCATTTCTGCAAAGAACATAGAAAAATGTTAGAAAGAAATCTATAAAAAGTGCAGAAAAAATATGTTGCAAAAAGACTCGCTGAACCGATCGATGAGTCACCGAACCACTTCGGCAAGCCAGGTCGGGCTCGCCGAAAGTTCTAGAACGTAAATATAAAAAATTCAAAGCTGGTCGGCGATTTTCAGGGCCTTTCGGTGGATTGTCAACACCAATCGGAGAACTAAAAGTAGATCGCCAGAAGTTACAGTGTATTTTTAGGATTTAGGGGCGCAGAAGGGCGATCAAGAAAGACTTTCGGTGAGTCGCCTAGTGAACTCGGCGAGCTCAAGCATATCTCCAAAAGTTACAGATCACAAAATCAATATTTAGAGAAATTAAGGGCGATCTAGAGGGTGTTTGGTGAACCACCGAACCGGTCAGTGTGCTCGACTCTCCTCGTCAAATGGCCTTACGTGCCAATTTTTCACCCCTCTCTTCAAAATCAAGCCTGCAGCCCACGAAAACAAAATTAAACACTTACAGTATGAAATTAAAGCAAGACCCATACTACCCATTCTTTCAGGGTACTCTGACTTTCCCTGATTTGGCTAAAATTGGCCATTTGACGTCTTTTGCCCTTAAGAATGACGTCAAATGTTCCATCATTGGGCAAATACAATACTTAGAACAATTCGGGTTTACTCAAACTTCACCCTGCTATAGCCAACACAAATTTAGCACAACCCAACAATTTAGACTCGATTTTAACAAGCAAAGACACAATAATTGATCATTCACGAACACTTAGGCATGAATTCAATTAATTTTGGGCATTTCAACACTTAAACAATGATTACCCAACAATATTCACCAACAAATTACCAATTGTATTCGAGTTCAACCACATATAGAGTTTGGGGTTCGGGAAAACCAACCTTTTGTGCCCAATGAGATTTGTAAAGCTAAATGGCAAAGTAAAATCAAAATTCCATCTCCGAGCAAAGATTTCGAATGGTACGAGAGTAATAACACAAAAAGTACGAAAGATCTAATATAAATTATGACAGTACGAGAATTAAAAATCAGAGAAGATAAAGGATTTTGAAATTTTAAACCATTTGGCCTTTAAAACCTTTCATTTTGCGCTCCATTCAGTGGAGTAAGTCGGGCCTGCCAAACCACTTGGTGATGCGCCGAGTGGTACTTTGGATCGATGAGTTTTACCGAGTTCCCCATCAAGCTGGGTGGTTCTAACGACGGTCCAATTCTAGCTCACTAACCTATTTAACAAGTCGCCGACTGGACTTTTGGCTTGCCTAATTGCCTATTTTCCAACACTTTCACTTTTCAACCTGCACAATCAACACCCATTATTCCCAAAAAAAATAATTAAAACATTAAAGACTTCGGTTGCCTTCAAATAAGTGCCTTATTTAATGTCCTGGCACGAAGAAAATACCAATTCAAGCTTCATTTTTGGGGTTGGTCGTTGTGTCACTATACAACCCCCCCCCCCCCCTTTTGTATTGGATTCAATTGAGTCAAGATTTGACCCATTTGTGTCTCTAGATTCTTAATAGAGACTGAATAATAAGTTACCATCTGATTGAGAGTTGAGGCGTCCTCCTTCATCTCTTTCAACACTTTGTCCGACCTTTCAACCTTATTGAGAATTCATGCAAGCATGTCTTCCGTACGAAAGTTCTCCAGGTCAGTTTTTTGCTCTTTAGGCTTTTGGCATTCATGAGGTGGAACATATCTATCCTTGTCACCATCCCTTTCCTTCCAAGTAGCATTGCGATCATGCCATTTCCTGTCGCGATTTCTCCATCCATCATCTGTATTCCATCCCGGATTTCCACCCGGCCTTGGGTAATTTGAACGAAATCCTCCTCCTTGATTTATAAGGAAGTTCACTTCCTCATTGTACAATTCTTCAAATTCTGCTTCATCGGGGTTTACTCCACCAACACCCATAACATTTACACTCTTCAACCCACTACCCATCACATTTTTCGACAATAGGGTCCATCTGGGTCATCATTTTGGCCATATTTTGGTCTCTCTCTTGATCCTTCTCGATGTGCTCTTTTGTCATCCTAAAAGTTAGAGGAGACACCTGGTCCTCACGAGTGTACCATGCTCTGTTTATCTTAGTCATACCATCAAGGAGTTGAGATGCTACTTCATAGGGTTGTTGCATTATACCTCTGGGAACAAGTTGATCAGCAACTCCTTTGTTGACCGATTCAAGACTCTTATAGAAGTATTGCTGCAATAAATGGTTTGGCAGTCCGTGAGTCGGACATTGAAGTACTAACGTTTTAAACCTCAGCCACCTCTCGTGGATTAGTTCACCGTCCAAGCATTTGAAACCTTAGATGCTATCTTTGAGCGTCATCATCTTTGACGGGGGGAAGAATATCACATAGAACGCTCATGTCAGTTCATCCCAAGAGGTGATGGAATCCCTTGGAGACTCAGCTAACCATTTGGTAGCTTCACCCATCGAAGAGAATGAAAACAACATGAGACTGACTGATTGTTGTGATACATTCTTGATTGAGAATGGACCACAAACGTCCATGAATTTTCGAATATGCTCATGAGGGTATTTGTGGGCCATTCCTCCATATAGACCTTTCATTTGTCGGAGCTGTAGTATTGTGCTAGTAACATGGAAGACAACATTCTCTTCCATTGGAGGTAGACGTATTGCACTAACACCACCCAATTTGATTGGGTCATTCACATCATTCATATTTCCAGTAGCGTCTAGGTGGCCCACTTGGCTACCATTACTCCCGTCCACGCTCATATCTTCCTTTGTTCAACACAAACAAACACAAACCAAAAGTAAGTCGATTCAATTATAACACAAAAACATGACAATTCAACTTCAATAATAGAATTCTAAGCAACACCACTCCCTGGCAGTGCCGCCATTTTGATTAACATTTCAAGTACACCTCATCTGATTCTATGTGTAAACGATTGTTAACTAGTATAAAACTCAACGAAGAATTGGGGTCAAACCCACACAGGAAGCGGTACGTGTTCAACTTCAATTATGAAGTGAAAACGTGGTCTAAGAGGTTATAGGAATAAAAATTATCGGAAACATGCAAAAAAATCTAAGGGAGTGACAACGAATGTCAAATGAGGGGTTTGGATTTGCAATTAACAATTAAAACAAGAATGAAAACAGGGGAAACAACAATATTAAGAGGAATTCTCGGGATGTAAATTTTTATAAGCTAATTACACTATATGGGTAATTGAAATTTAACAATAATTTGTTGAAATATTATGAGTAGCTTTCTCTCGAACAACTATTACGGTTCTTGTGATTTCTTTCGAACATCAACAAGCTTAACAAGATACCCAACCCACAACCTTAATGCATCCACTCTCTCAAGCTAGATGGGTAAAACTGGGTTTAGGATTCACTCTCTCGAGCTGAACACATATCAACCCAATACCTACAAATCATTATTCAATAGCTTTGGTTCCAAAACCTCTCTATCAAGCAAGCCAACAACTCAAAATTAGAATTGCATTTGCAACTACAATTCATAGATTAAAACTCAGCTAATGATTAAATCCACATTAAAACAACAATTTCATCATCAAACAACAATACCCATAAGATAATTAGACAAATAAACACATGATAACACCCCAAGGATTGGGGTTTTCGCTACACATCATAAAAATAGATAAGCGATTACCAAATACATTAGTCGTGGTCTTGGTAAAGGTTCTCAAGTCTTTACAATAGTCTAAATTGAGTAAATTCAAAAACCCACTTGCAAATCTTCAAGTTTGATCCTCAAAAGCTTCGAAGTCTACAATGGAACTCAAAAACTAAGATAAAACTCTACTGATTGATCGCATGATACTGAATCGGCACTTCAAATTTCAATTTATAGTTGCCTAATTATTGTCCTGAAAAGCCATTGGGCGAGATAATTCAGGCCTCGCCGTTCAAGTCGGCAATCCGCCGTTTGCTCCAATCCATCACCGGTTTGCATTGGTCAGTTGTCTTCAGGGTTCTGTGACTTTAGGCGATCAAGGTTGCCATCGCGGAGTGGATCGGTGATTCACCGACTGTCCATTTATGTTGCCAACTTGGTTTTTCTCCCTAGGGCTGGAACGCTACAACTTTGGGCGAGCTAAAGAGCCACTCGGCGATTCGCCGAGTGGTCTTGGTGATCACCAGGATTGCTTTTATTCACTTCTTTAGCTTGTTTGTTCCTTTTTGCCTTGTAGTGTCCTTTCCTTGCTCCTTAGCTTACATTACCTGAAAATCAATGCTTTAACATCACTTTATAGAATAAATTAGGCATTTGAGGAGACTAAAACTATCAAAACAAAGCCCTAAATGAGTCCAAATCTTGGACTCATCAATTGCACAAATACATTTCATCTGCTCTAACACGATGACACATCGACATCAACTCTATTCTGGTTAACAATAGACTCTATCTTATCTTGACTCGTAACTATTACTCTTATCATGAACTCTTCTAAAACCTTACATAAATAATTTTGCTTCAAGTATTAAAAAGACGTGACAATAGTTAAATGAAATAGCCTTACACTTTTTGCTATAGTAAAATTTCGTAACTAATTATTATTTTTGCCACAAATTTAAATTTACCGTAGTAATAATAACCTTTTAGCCACAATAACTTATTTGAAGAAATATTTGTAGCTAAATAACTAATTTAGCTTCAAGTTATAAAATATTGTGGCAATAATTAAATGAAATAATCATAATTTTCTTCTATAATAAATTTTTATATCTAATTATTATTTTTTACCACGAGTTTGAAGTTATCGTAATAATAATAACCTTTTAGCCACAATAAATTATTTAAAAAAGAATTATAGCTAAATACTTTTTTTCAAGTTATAAAAGTTGTTGCATATGAAAAATATTATCATATATTTTTTGCTGTAGTAAAATTTTATAGTTAATTATTAAAAAATTTCATGATCATGTTGAAACTTGTTGAAGCACTAGTAATAGTTTAACCATAAGAAGTAATTTAAAATAAAATTTTATAACTAAATAAATATTATGTTTTGAGTATCAAAATAGTGTTGCCATAATTAACTTAATAGTTATAATTATTTCTCAAGACAAACTGATACAACAATGTGAGCACAATTGAAGTGATACATTTTATCTGTAATGAGGTGAAGCGTACTTATGTTGTGTTGAGAATTCATGTTATACGACTCAGACCTCTTCTATCGAACAATACATTTATCGAGCTAGCTTAATTAGAGAGTTAATCTTTCGATCAATTTAATTTTACAAGATCTTAATTTTTAATTTATTAATATAATTTAAATAAATTGAAGTTATGAAAAATTTAGAAATTATGTCTAATTAATTTGATGTAATTGTACCTTTTAAATATAAAAAATATGTATAATCAATTTACACTTTATTAAATAGTGTCATATTTTATTCAAATATTCAACATGAATTATTCTGGAATCTAGATAGATAAATCAATTGTCAATTGTTAATTGAATATAATTAATACACAAAAAGTGATATTGACATTCAATTCTTTTTTAATTTTCTATTATTAGCAAAAAATAATTATTTTTGAATTTATTATTTTAATCTTAACATCTTAATCCATATAATTTTTTAATATTTTTAAAGCAAACAAAACACAGTAATTGAAAATTAAGAATGATCAAAAATTTGATTAAACACTATTTTCTCTGTTCCATATTAGTTGTTTATTTTTCCCTAGACACGATCTTAAAAAATCATAAATAAGATGGATAAAAATAATAATAAATAAATAAATAAGAAGGATAATTTTACTACTTTACCCAATAATTATTTTTATATGAAACTTTACAAACTTGCTTACACTTTTAAAAAGAATAAAATGTAAGGAAAATTGAGAAAATGTAATTAATTATATCTTGATTTCATAAATTGACAATTAATTTAAGACAATTATTTTTATTAATGTGTACAACTAATATGAGTTGATTGGCTCTCTACCTTCACGAGATAGTGATAAAGTCTTGGTACACACTATTCTTCTTAGAATTTACTTAAGAGATTTCACTAGAGATATTATTATTGTTGTTATTGGACAACTAATATGAGACATATGAAGTATAAGTTAATAATTTATTTTGAAAATGAGAGTAGATAACAAAATTTTAAATAATTAATAAAGGACCAAGGAATATATATTTTAGAATAATATTTATTTCATATAAATAATTGATTTTTTCCATTGACTAAAAGCAAAGTATAAATTTGTTATTACTAGTGTTATTATTATTATTATTATTATTATTATTTACTGTTATTTTCATGAAATAATTTTGTTTGTTATATATATATATATATATATATATATAATAATTTTTGTATTTGTTAATTTTGTAATTGTAATAGAATTTGTAAAATAAAAAAAGCAAAAATTATACATATACAATAAGAAATAATAACTAAGTAAAGAAAAAATCTACCCCCAAAAATCTCTCCCAGCCGTCCCTTCCCCTTCCCCATTTAGATCCAAAAATCTCCCCCCAAAAATTTATAATTGCAAAAGATCAAAACTTTTGATTTATTTTATACTTTGAAATGGATATATATATATATATAGTATAAATATATACTCCCCCCCCCCCTCCCCCAAATTTCAAAATTCAATTAACAAATACCTAGACATCCTTTCCCTCTTCCCATATATTTCTTGTTCGCCCCCTCCCCTCACCCTTTCTTATCTCAGGTTTTTTGTTCAATTTTTTTATTTTTTATGTTTTGCTAATTTCTCTTTTGTAGGTTTTACATAGCATTCTCCAAGCAGATGAGATAAGTTTTTACAATACGAGTTGTTTTGTTTTACTCAATTGTATGCTCTAAATTTTCTATTATGTATAGGTTTAAGAAAAGATTGAACCACAAATAATTTATCATACAAAATTATATTTTGTATTTTTGCAAGAGATTGTTGTCATGATTTGAATTGACAAGTATCGTATTAGATTGTATATTTTAATTAATATAAAGTAATATTCTGACTAGGTATGAATTTTATAATTGATACTAAAATTTGAGATCTATATCTACAAGTTTTAAGAAGTTTAAAAGTTACAAGTTTGTTTACTTCTTGGTTTTGTTTGTATTAGTTTTTGGTTTTTATTTGCTAAACATTTTTGTAAAAAGATTATCCAAGATATTTTTTTTCCTCTTTCTAATTTGAAATCATTATTTTCTTGGTGCTAAATTACTTTGCCATTATTGATAGGCATATATATGGAACAAGAGCATATAAATGATAAATTGGGATTGATGTTGAACAAACTAAGATGCATACAATTTGAAGATTGTGGAAGGAGAGATAGGAGAAGACTATATGCTTCCTTGGATTCAAACAAGGTGGTGTCTTAAAAGAATTGTATATTGTGACTATTCTCAAAATTATAGAATGAAATTATATGTACTTGAGAATTATTTTGGAATCTCAAAAATGTATTTGTGGTTACATTATGTAACATTTTTTACCAACATCCTTTCATTCATAGTATGTAAATTGTTGAAATCTATTTTTTAGCTAAATTATAAAGTTCTTGTGATTAATAATGCTTATGATAGTATTCTTCAATTTGTAACAATGAATATTTATAGTTATGGCTAAATCTATATGTAATTATAAAAAAACAGGGCAATACATTTTCATTTTTCATAGCAAATTAAAAATATTAGCTATAATTTGTATGTCATGACAAAAAAATTAAATTCTTAGCTTTGTGAAAAATATTTGTAGCAAATACTTTAATTTTATAGCTATAGATTTTCTAATTTGTATCTAAATACAAGTACTCTTGTCACAAGTTTAAAAATATAAAATAGCCACAAATTTTAAAGTTTCAAAGCAAATAAATTAAGTCATTTGTCACAATAGAATGCATTGTGTCTACAATATAAAAATTGCTATAGATCTAATTTGTTGTGGCAAAAGAGTAATATTATTTGCTACAAGTGTATATTTCGTAGCAAGATTTTTTTACTATCATAGCTATAACATAATTTTTTTTTAGTTATAAGTATTAGTCCTTATCCACAGACCATGTAAAGTCTGTAGCAAACTTTTAGCCACCCTACATCTTGCTACGGATGCTACGAAAAAATATTTTATGACTAAAGTGTTTAGCTATGGAAAATTACATATTTAGCTTCAATGTGTTTTGTAGCGGTAAGTGCATTTTTTTGTAGTGACTTATAACTGACTGGGTGCACGATTGCAATAACATTATCTGCCCCATCACTATCTCTTTCCCTTAGATTACTGAACCTCTGCATAGTTTTCTCTTGACTTAAGGACACTCATTACTACTACTGCTCATAATCTCTTAATTCATGCTACTTTTATTTTTGGCGAAAATACTACCCAAACTCTAAACATACTTCCTCCTAAGGATCTCAGTTGAAACAAGGCTTAGGAAAGAGAGTACAACTCACTTTTAGCTCAAACACACGATTCAAATGAATATGAGTGCATTCCTCTGAAACTCAACACTTAACTCACTCATGGAATTCTCTCAAGCCCCTCCGGATTCTCACGACTTCCTCAAAAATCTTGCTAAGAACAACTCATCAATAAAGGACTGACTTTACTTTTCAACCACTGGGTAGTCGAATGATCCTGAGAAACACATAAGTATGAATAAATATCTAGGATATAGCTCTATTGCACGATTAAGAGTATGAAAGAAGAGAAACTTTTCTCAAATGTCTGTAGTCCCTCGTTTATAGAAGTGGGGCCCTCACAACCATAAACAAGACCCTACTTGACACGGCTTCATAGACACTTTAAAACACTTGAACTTTGTGCTCTGATACCAAGTTTGTCACGACCCGAGCCGGCACTCGAGAAACATTGTTGGTCCCCAAGTGAACCCTCATCCTGGCTGGCTACAAGCGGAAGACTAACTCAAGCATACAAAGCTTAAAAGCTGAATAAAATTCATTGAACTCAATTACAAATATTTAAACTCAAATGAGTAACTCTGAATAAAAATAATATATTCAACTCGCCATAAAATAGGCAACTTAAGTCTTTAAAACATTTAACAAAATAATTTAATAGACTTTTCACTACTATCTATCTATGAAGCCTCTAAATGACGAAGATGGAAGTCAGGAAAATACCCACGACATCCTAACAAAATTGAAAAGAATAATGACATCCTCCGGGAGCAACTATGATCACCTTAGCTAACTCGAACTGCATGTGGTATCAACGAAGCACCTGTTGATGATCTTGAATATCTGTCTCTGCATCATGAAACAATGTAGGCAGAATGGCTCAGTACATGGAATAGACGAGCATGTAAGGAGAATTATAAAGCATAACATAAGCTTGAACTTGATAAAAAAGAAACATACTTACCTCTTCTCAACTCAATAATAAGATACTCAACTCAAAGATATGATATTCAACTCAAAGGTATGATACTCAACTCAAAGGTACTCAACTCAAGATACTCAATTTAAGATACACAACTCTGGATACTCAACTCAAGATACTTAACTTTGGATACTTAACATAAGATACTCAACTCTGAATACTCAACTCAAGATAAAGCAATAATAAAAGATGCAATATATGGAAAGATTTTAAAACAGTAGATAGCAACTCAATGTATTGAAGAATACATAAAAACTCAATTTGTATATAAGAAAATATAATATAACTCTGTGGGATATTCTCTAACCGACAACCATAACTATGAGCTATGTGATGATACAACGTCTCACCCACGCTGCCATAAATGTCCTATACTTTGTCCGGGTATAGAACCTCTCAACTAAGTGGATCCACTATGCTATGCATAAAAGCATTAAGAAATCATCTAAAAAGTATGACCCTTTCAACCCACGTTGGCTACATGATTTATGGAGACTTGAGTTATCTAAACTCTTCCCTATATCGGTAGTCAATACTACTCCCAAAAATATACTCAGATCATATGTTTAAAAACCTAACTATTTTTGTTGTTTGAGATTATTACTCAAAATCTTTCTCTAAAAAGAGATGTTACTCAACTACTCAAAACTCTTTTGGAAATCTCAGTTTCCCCCTCTTTTAAATGTGAAAACATTTACTCTTGGGACTACTTAGTTCCCATATATCATTATAAATAAAATGAACTCGACTCTACTCTTTCTCAACTCAAGTGATCAAGTCTTAAAACAAGTTTAGAATTTTTTTTAAAAGACTTCTCAGAATAAAGTTCATGCTGAATTATGGACGTGAAAGACTCAATTCAAGGTTTTCATTAACCATACATAGAACTCAATACTCGAGACTCAAAAAATCAAAACTCAAGAACTTTAATGGTAATACTCGTTTCAAGTATGCTCTACTATGAGGGTTCATGCGGAATTATGGGCATGAACTACTCAACTCAAGGACTCAAATATACTTATCATCTCCAGACTGCTCGACTTATAGGGCTCATGCGAAATTATGAGCATGAACAAATCAACTCAAGGACTCCTTGAGTAATATGTAATAATCCCATGATTAGGAATAAATCTCAAAAGGGTTAGGAACTCGATACTCAAGACTTAGAATTTGAAGATACTACTCCTCTCAAAGATGCCAGTTTGCGAAGTTCATGCGGAATTTATGGGCATGAACGACTCAACTCGAGGGTCTACGTAATAATATGGAACTCATGTATACGACTCTTCTCCTTCTCATACTTTCTTCCTCAAAACTTAGTTCAAATCAATAGTTGATCTCAAAGGATTCATAATTGAACTTTAAAACTTTCTTGAACTCTACTCTTAACTTTTTCTTGAATGTGAATTATGCATTCAAGAGTTATGGTTCATGATATGAAGGATCTCGTAATGACAAATTAGACTCATGAATATATCCTCCTCAAGATCATACTCACTTGCTCGAGTCATAAAACAAGTTACTAGAAGTTGTAGAAGACTCCTCAAAAGACTCGAAGGGACTTTCTCAAAAGACTCGAAAGAACTCTCAAGACTTGACTCTAAACTCTACCTTGAATTTATGATTTATGATAGGAAAAGTATCGTGGTGATTTAAATGAGTTTTAGATATATAAATCATGAGAAACAGTTGAAAATAACTGTTTGGGGTGCAAATCCTTCTTCGTTTTCTAACCCCAATTCGCCTAAATTTGATTTCTTTTCTCAATTTCTCTTTAGATTCAGATACCCAATACATGTAAACAAGAATCTAATAAAAACAACTCAAAAATCGACACAATTTCCTCAAGAACTCGTCAATCTCATTTGAACTCAAGAACCAAAGCCAATTTCAAGAACACAATTCAAGAACATCAAACCATCAACTTTCTAGAATGAACTTAACGCTGAAATTAACATGATTGACTTGTGGGTGAATGAACCCAACACTATGGAAACTTACATACCTTTTAGGGATCAAGCCCATGTAGAAAATCCGCAACAAAACTCAAGAACCTCAACGAAAGGCTTGATCCTTTCCTCTTTTCTCCTCTTTTCTCTTCTTTTCTTTTTGAAATCTCTTCTAAAACCCTAGGTGTATATTAGGATTATAAAACTGAACCTAATCATATTAGACCCCTAAAACCTTACTAAAAATGAATTAAATCTGATTGGGTAAGGAAAGGCGAAAATACCCCTTATATTTTTGGGTAACTTTCCATATTTGGATAGCCCGACTTCAAACAAGGATATCACCCTCATACAAACTCGAAAATTAGCAGACTCGGTGGCGTTGGTAAGATAATTCAAAGACCATTCATTTGATATCTTATGGGCCACCTAACTCATCCTGTACTGAAAGTTATGGTTGTTTGAAGTTGACCCAAAACTTAGAAGAACTTAGGAATAACTTGAATGAACTCTCTTTAGTTCTTCTTGGAACTCAAGGTGCTACATCTATTGACCTTAAAACTCAAGAAATTTTAAATTCCTTGGTAAAATCTACTCACAATGAAGTGTGGTTCGAGTCTTAGCTCAAAAATTTTCTAGAGTGCTACAAATTACTAACTGACTCTCCATGTAAAGCCACGAAGTTGTTAAGTTTATCTTTGATCTTAAACTTATTTGACAACGAGAAATATTTATCTAAGAATATTATGTGTAGTTCTTGTCAAGTGGTGATTGAGTTATACGGTAGCTCAGACAGCCATATTGTAGGGTCACCTATTAATGATAGTGGAAAAATCCTTAAACTGATCGCATCCATGTAAAAATTTGGTCATCCCACACTACTCATACATACTCTTTTGACCTTGCTTAGATGAGCATATGGGTCCTTAGATTGTAACCCAACAAACAACCCTCTAGATGTAAGAATTTGCATCAGGATGCTAGTCACTGCAAATGTATATCCAGGTGGTAGTTGGGGAACAACTGTGGCATCCATCGATCCCAAAGCACATGATTAATCCTGTAATTATTACGCACATCGGGTGCTTGCTAATTTCATACTCTTTCAACATTATGAAATAGAGGGTTATCTTGAAGGTTTCTCAGCACCCATACTACTCCTTTAAGTTGAGCTACGATAAGATTCTGATGACCCTCTCTGATTGGATCATCATTGAGTGTCTAGTTTTGACCTCTTCCAGCCATTTTTCACAAACTTTTTCTTAATTCAGGATCTTATGGGGTCAGGGGATTGCCTTGAATCCGTGTATTTTTTCATACGCTGAAAATAAGACATGTAGAAAACAAAAACAAAACTAACATTAATCAGGAAATAATTGACTAAAGTGCAATAACAAAATTAGTGTGATCGAAAAGCCTTATGCCTCGACAGCGGCGCTAAAATTTGATACACCCAAATTACACCCCCTAAAGAAGTATATGTGGTAGTTGTCAAATAAAGAACCTAACTGAGGTTAGGGTCGATCCCACAAGGAATATGGTCTAGACTTAAGCTAATTTATTGTTGATTATACTTTTAGTCAGCTTATTTCCGTAAAAGGGAGGATTTGTAATACAAAATAATGATTGATTGATTTGTAGTAACAACTAGAAGGATTCACAATTTGTATTATCAATATGAGATAAAACTAGGGCACATGTGTTCCCCACAAGTTCTTAACACATTAATCCTAATAATAGTAACTCTTTCCTAGTGTTTAACATGCAAAGTCATAAAGTTTGGTATCTCCTAAGTGATTGGTCGTCCAAGTAATAAATTTCACAATGCAACTTGGTCGGTTTACGGATGTATGCTTGACTAACCCTTACCCGTTACCGCAGATTAACCCTCACTTATTTGGGTTAGGCTATTAGATAGCGGATTATCAAGTTAAATATATATTGTTTAACCACTTTCTCATTCATTACTTCCTTGGTCGGACAAGTAGGAATGAGGCAAGCTCTAACATTGCGCACCGTTAGAAAGCATTCAAAACAAGGAGATTAATAATACATGCATATATAGTATTCCAGAATTACTTAGTTATTAGTTTTACGTTTTTAATTATTAATGGTTGCCACAACTCTAGTTGTGTATTTAATTACTCATGTTTGTGTGTTCACAATTCATAATAAGGTAAATAGAATAAATCATGAACTTACAATTAGAATAGATGAATTATGGAATCTTTAATTGAAGAACTAATGCAACTTTCATAAACCAAACATCAAGAATTAAATGCCAAAAGTGTTTGAAAATAACTCTCAAAGCCAAAATAAGTATCTCAAAAAGTCTAACCACCCAAAAATAAAAGATACAACTAATATTTATAGAAACCAAATCCTAAATAGAGTAAGAAAAGGAATTGGCTTGGGTAGTGTCATCTACGGTTGGTAACCTATGGCTCGTAGTAGTTCCTACGGCTCGTAGGTGTCTTCTATCAATCAACAGTTGGTCCATCATCTAAGGAGTTCTTTCTACGAGCATGATCTATGGCTTGTAGATCTTTGTACGGTCTGTTAAACTGTCATTGATGGACTGGAGCTCATCCTTTAAGAACTTCTCTACCACTCATCATTTACGACTCATAGTAGTGACTACGACTCGTTAGTCTGCATCCGTCGTTTGATACTAAGCTCCAATTTTCAGCACTTCATCCTGCGACTTACACCTACGGCTCATAGTGGAATATATGGCTCGTAGGTCAAGTCGTACATCACCATAAATCCCTGCTGCAGTAATACTTTAACATCAACTGATCCAAAACCTATTTCCTACAAAAATCAGAGCAAAAACACCATAACATCTAATAACAAAATGTCCAAGACTCGTGCAAAACTCTAAGTTTAATGCATCAAAAATATCCATGCACCATCACAAGTTGAGTTGAAATATTTGAGATTGAGGATCAAATTCTTCATCAGATCTCCAGATTGAGGTGTCGATTTATGTCATTTCAGATCTCAGTTTTGTTCGGACAATAGAAGCATTGTTTACTCGAATAAAGATTCCATCTTTTTATTTTATATAAGTTATTATTTCAATCTTTTTTATTATATCATATGTTCATTCTTCCTGCCCCTTTGATTGCATTTTCTTTTATTTGAATTATTTGTTAGCACATTTTTTAGTTCACGCATAGTATCTTGATATGCTTAAATTTGTTGTCCTTCCAGTCAATGTTAGATATGTTGAGTTAGAAAACATTTTTATGTTTATGGACCAAAATACTTAGCTTAAGTTTTAATATTTTTGTTGAATAGTATTTAACTTTAAGTATTTTGGGTGTCTTATATTAGTTGATAGTGTTAAAGTTTTGATATAATTTAATTTGTGACTAGTCAAAATGAGGCAGTAAAGAAGTTGTGGAGTTTTAGCAGGTAAAAATTGTTTGTTGACGATTGTTTGCATGAAGTTTTAATTGATATGATGTTACGTACTTTTGTTCTTTCTCATCATCTTAATCAAGTTTGAATGGCTTTCCTTTTTTTATTAATTTGGTTTAGAATGTTAGTACGAGAATTTTGGATCTTAATTTTATATATCTATATAAAAGAGAATCCTAGGCCCGCCTACGTGGCACCCTTAGAATTGAGGAATTTACTTTTATATTTTACTTTGTACTTTTAGCTTTTTACTCCTATTTTATTTTAACCTTTAAACCAGATTCTTCAACTCTTGTGTCCCTTCAGACAGTTATATCTCTTCGGTTGTGTCTCTTCAGAGTTACGTATAAAAATTAAGCAAATCATACCGGTATTTGTATCTTCTTCTTCTTGAAAAAATTCATCCCTAATTTTTGTGGAACTTTGCCAATTCCTAATAAGTCTACTTTGGATCTTCACAAAAAAATTATTGACACAATATAATTTTATTGTAGTTTTTCCCTCCATTTATCATGTCAAAAGAAACACTATTTCAACTGCTCAATTCTTAAACAACTGATTACAACCATGACAATTTTATGGTTCGTACCTACTTCTTTTTGTGGACTATTTTCTTCTGTCATCAGTTTGTTCGACATCTTATATTAGAGTTCAATTCAATTATATGTAAAATTTTGTCTTTTATGAATTCGTATCGAATTACTTTTGTGTTTTTTGTTTTGAAAACTTTTTAAGCATACTTAATGGCAACAAAATTGAGGAAGAAACAACATAGAGAGAATAACTTCCTCCACAACTAGATAAGGTAATTGTACATGTTAATATATTTTATTGAGAGTTGAAATTTTGTTGTATTTATCATATCTCCAAAATATTTTATAGTTTGGCCGATATGAAAAAGTCACAACACTTTGAAAAAGTCACAACACATCAGAAAATCACAAATCTTCAATGTGAAAAGGTGTTTGCTTATAATATATTTTATAAATTTTTTCTTCTGTCATCACATTGTTCGACATCTTATGTTAGTATTCTATTCAATGATCTGTAAAATTTTATTTTTATGAATTCATATTGAATTACTTTTATGTTTTTTGTTTTGAAACTTTTTAAACATACTTGATGGCATCAGAATTGAGGAAGAGAAAACAAAGAGACAATAAATTCCTCCACATCTAGATAAGGTACATGAACATGTTAATTGAAATGTCGTTGTACCAATAATATCTCCAAAATGTTGTATAGTTTGGCCGATATGGAAAAGTCGCAACTCTTTGAAAAAGCCACAACCCATCAGAAAAGTCACAATCCTTCAATGTGAAAAGGTGTTTTCTTTTAATATATTTTATAATATAAATAAATATAGTATGGAATATTTTGTAGGATTTGGGCTAAGACTTTTGGTATTAATACTTATCCATCTTCTTTGAGATAATCAATAAATTAGACCACTGGTCCATGAAGTTACTTAAAAAAATATAGTATGAAACATAGAATGTGCAGGGTGTTAATAAGAAGAAGAATATAAAATATAGAAAATTTGTGGTTTAAATATGTGAGAGAATCCCACTATTTATAGCCAACAAAGAGTATTATGAATAACTGTTTATTGTGCCTTATTTAAAAAGTCATAACTCTTCTGAAAAGTCACAATCTTTTGAAAAAGACACAACTCTTTAGAAAAATAACAACCCTTCGAAAAAGTCACAACTCTTTGAAAAACTCGCAACTCTTTGGAAAAGTCATAACCGTTTGGAAAAGTCACAATCCTTCAATGTGAAAAGATGTCTTCTTTTAATATATTTTATATTTATATTATTGTATAAATAAATATAGATTATGTACTAAATTAGGTGCTTTAAGACACAACTCTTGAAAAAATTCGCAACCGTTCAGAAAGGTCACAACTCCTTAGAAAAGTCATAACTTTTTAGAAAAGTTACAACCCTTCAGAAAAGTCACAACTCTTTGGAAATGTCACGACGCTTTGGAATAATCGCAACCCTTCTGAAAAGTCACAATCCTTTGAAAAGATCACAACTCATCGAAGAAGTCACAA
Source organism: Solanum piurae (assembly GCA_029582685.1). Lineage (NCBI taxonomy): Eukaryota > Viridiplantae > Streptophyta > Magnoliopsida > Solanales > Solanaceae > Solanum > Solanum piurae. The sequence goes on from JAJOOO010002400.1 coordinate 25,163, forward strand.
CATTTTGGAAAAGTCACAGCCTTTTGAAATAAGTCACAACCTTTTGAAAAAATCACAACTGCTTGAAAAGTCTCAACACTTCAATGTGTAAAGGTGTATATATGCTTTAAATATATTTTATAAGATAAACATTTAAATTAATGTAATATAATATAATATAAAAGTTAAAAGATATATTAAATTGGATTTTTTAAGTTGGGGTATTATAATAATGTAACATTCAAGTTATGGAGTTCATGATTTTAAGGTAGTATAAATATAAATAGATAGATACATATACAAGTCGATAGATAGATCGATATATACTAAAGGTATATATATATATATATATATATATGTTATAACATATTTTTCACACATTGCTTCATAAACTTCCACATTCTTTAATCAGAAAAGTTTAAATGTTTCAATTACTATTTTTCTATTCTTTGTTAATGATTAATACACAAAAAAATTGGAGAGTCTCAATTATTAAAAGTAACCTTTCTCGATTCTCCTAATGACTTTTAATTGCTTTTATTTCCTATATTTTTCCCCAGATGGTGCCCTCAAGATTAACAAACATGTGACTTGGTTTGTTCATAATTCTTTAGTTTTTTTTTTAAATAATGTATTTCAAAACATTTTTAATTTTAAAATATGATTAGAATGATTTTAAAAACTTAATGAGATGTTTTTATGATTTAATAGGTCTATAATAATAAGGAAACACACATTTGAGAATATGAGGGGCTAATATCTTTCACATAATAAATTTATTATGACATATTTAGGGGTGTTTATGGACAATGACATGGAAGAGCACAAAAACATACTTCTATTGACTAAAGAATCAAAAATAGGCTATCAAATTGAGTATCTTATACTTTGCATGCATGTTACAACCCGATTCCTCGAGTCATGATAGCGCCTACTATAACCCACCAGTAGGCAAGACAACCTGTATCCCAGAACTACAAGTAATGAGATTCAGGGTAACTAAAATAATAACATAAATAACAGAAATCATAGATGAAGAAGAGGAAGCAAGCCAAAATATATATACAAATAAGAGATCCCTCCCAGAACTGGGAAGTCACATTTACAGAGCTACTAAAAAAATGAGTACAAGTCCCAAAAGTGGACCATAGAAACAAGACTGCCTCAAAAAGCAAATGACAAGTCATATATATAGATGGAGACTGGTATAGCACAAAATTGCCAAGTGCTCACCCAGTCTCTGGATCAGACTGTTGCAGGCTCGATGTCAGTGCTAGTCGCTGGTGATCAAACCTGCATCACGAAAACAGATGTAAAGTGTAGTATGAGTATCAAACAAACAGGTACCCAGTAGGCCTCGTAGGCAGACTGAGCAAGAAAATCAAAAGTAATATGAAATGCGAGAATCTAAAACACTACCATAAACAGGAACGAGAAATCTAACAGGTATGCACACGAGTGTATAATACGCAAAGAAAAGGAGAATAACTAACTAAATCTTACCGGGCTCCTAGGTTACACTCGCGCGCAAGATAAAAGTAAAACCCGATTGGACTCCCATAAGCCTGACATGTACAAGGAAGAGTATAGAATGGAATAAGAGGACCCAACGAAGTTTCCAAAATTTCCACAACTTTCCGCGGACTTGAACCGAACCAATCCATATGGTTGAAGCTCATCCAGAACTGATAGGAGTTAAGAACTTGAACCGAATTGAAGATTGAGGATCAATGACTTGAACCGAGATTTGGAATAACCGAGGACTAGAACCAAGGTTAAGGATAATCGTGGACTTGAACCACGTATTAATATGACCAAGTGCTTGAATCAAGGTGAGTATCTATGGACTTGAACCAAGTTGGAACGAGCGGTGGAGTTGAACCACGACTGCAAATGGCGGTGGACTTGAATCACCGCTGAAGAAAGCCAGGACTTGAACCAAGGCTATAATACCAAGGCGAGGACTTGAACCACGAAAAGAGGCAAATTAGGTAGAAATAGGATAGGCGGCCAACTGATCATCACAGGAAGTACCCCCAATCTGAGTGCTATCAATAAATCACCCCAGCTCAAACCATATCCAACTAGAACCGAAGAGTAGCCTCCACACCAAGAATTAGAGACACCAAAACCGATGGAAATAGAGGATTTATGAATATATGGTTCAAAGAGAAGTGTTATTGCCTAGCTAAGGCCCAAACTATTAGACTGGTACATTAGTCTACATGGAGCTAATCTGTTTGAAGCGACGTCGGGGAGATTATAAGGCCTAACAGCACCAAAAGGACGCAAGTCTACCACAATCACTAGCCTAAGCCTATACTAAGGCCAAACATTCTCCAACAATATTTACAAATCACAAATAAGGCACACCACAAGGTGAGGATGATAACCAAATACAATAGACATGCTTTAACTGCCCGAAAACTCGATAAGTAGCCTAAATCATGGTTCCTTGGAATTTAACATGATTAACCACCAATTCAACCGCAAATTCAAACAAATTAACATAAAATTATTTAATCATGCTCATTCTAAGGAGAGAAAAGTCGTAGCATACCTGCAGGTCAACCGCGCGTGCTCTAAATCACGTTGTTGGAGTTTTTCTCATCTGCACGACCTGAGAACTCTGCAACACTATCAAAAATAGAATCACAACGTCAATACGGTTGTTTTGACACAAAAATCATATTTTTCAGAGATGGATCAAAAATCGAGTCTAAAACGAGATTGTAAAACCCGCACCGGGGATCCCAAAATTGACTATGTGAAAAGGTTCATTTTACCTCCCCCACCTTGTGTCCCAAAATGGAATAAAATTCAGGACTCGAAACTGCTTGGAATCAACCGATGCATTTATATCACCATATAAGCTAAAGAAGAAGAGAGTACAACAACTAAAACTAAAAAATTACCTCAAACGGAGGTCCCCCCCCCCTCCCCCGTCCCCAAGCACTCCAATGCGTAGCCACGCCAATTTCGAGCAACCCAGCCTGTGAATCACCCAAAATAGAGCTAAAAGGAGAGAAATCGCGTTTAGTAAATGGGGGTTGAATGCTGATTTTTTGCTTTAAATAATGGCAGATCTCGTAGCTGAAAAAGACATTTTCTAGTCACTAAAAGTCTGCACCAGATTATTTTTATTTTTTTCAAAGTCTCTAAATGGACCGTCGGATTCATTCGGGATTCGATAAAAATAAGCCAGATATGCTACCCCACTAAATACGATATTCCAGACTCAATGGAATTATCATATTTCCATAAAAAAGATTATTATGATAGAAATACCCCATCGGGATCCATTAGGCCTAAAACTAAACTTTTTGCCTAAATACCCATATATAAAAAAGAAGAAGTCAAGACCCAAATGAAAGGCCAAACTAGACCAAATTCAATATTCTGGAGTTAATGGCGCTGACAGAATTCTCATACGACAACTAATTCTCTCAATGTTGACCAAAGTAAACTCTAGGCCTTTAAGCTTTCCAACATCTCATCTAAGTGCTCAAACCCACACTGTATGCCTTAGGACCCAAACTAAATGTCCTTCTAGACCAAACTCGACATTCCTGAGCTAACTGCGCTGACGGAATTTCAATCCGAGCATGTTTACCAATAATGTTGACCAAGGTCAAACTTAGGCCAACACTCAAAATCTAAAATGCCTATGGCACAATCTCGCGCCGAAAGCTTCAGGATTCGAACCGACCATGCAACTAGTTGAAAATGACCATTCAAGAGCTAATGGAACCGTCAGAATTCCATTCTAAGGATTTTTACCTAATGTTTTGACTAAAGTCAACTATTCAAGTTTCAAAAGCTTTATTACAGGGGAACGAGAGTTAGACCTAAATGAACGACCAGGCGACCGAAGTGTCAGTGCCAACAAGTCATAAATGACTTGGGATCGCTATAGGAACGCTCTAAACGACAAAAAGAAGGCATTAAGGCAAAAAGTAACTGGAGGGTCATTACAATGCACATGTATAAAACAATAGAGACAATATATATATATATATATATACACACACACACACAAAAACACCCTTGCAAGTTCTAACTACAGGAACTTTCTTCGGTGGGTGATTTATGTAGTTAGAACTTCAAATAATAGCAATAATGTTCAATATACTATATGATAAAATTATAAAATTTATCTAAATTTATTTTGATGGTAATATATAGATATTTCTTCGGTTAAATTTAATATTGGTCTAGAAGAAGATAGCCACTATATGTATGAGCTTATTCTTTAAGTAAATAATTAATGTTATTTTTTCACTTTAGATTCAACAAAAAACTATGCTAGGACCTTGATTAAAACAAACGTGCTTTTACTAGATTACATGAAACTTAAAACTTTAGAGAGAGAACTTATATACAAAAGAATTGAGAAAGCATGCAGGAATTTGCAGCTTACTATTATTTAGGTTTTACTTCGTGAACATACTAAATTGATATAAATTTGACCTACTGGACTATTCATGCCGAATAAAAGTACAAGCATTAAAATTTATATCCTTTTACTTACATGAAAAAAGGTGTAGGATTTATAGAAAGAAATCGACGAATTATGTACCTTATATTTTTGCAGCGGAAGTCGATTGCTCCAAAGTCCTGCTTTGAATAACTAGAAATCAAAGATTGATTCACAAACTAAATGTCTATCTTCAGACAGAAAAATTCTCCTTTTTTTCTGCTGGTTTGTGTTTTCTATTGTTTTGTATTTTTTACGTTGTCTGTCTTTTTTTTTCCTGAATGTAAAGGAATAAATCCTTTTAATAGGAGGGGTTGGGAAGTTTTCAGTTTAATAACTAGACCAAATTTGATATTCTGGAGCTAATGGCGCTGACAGAATTCTCATACGACAACTAATTCTCTCAATGTTGACCAAAGTAAACTCTAGGCCTTTAAGCTTTCCAACATCTCATCTAAGTGCTCAAACCCACACTGTATGCCTTAGGACCCAAACTAAATGTCCTTCTAGAACAAACTCGACATTCCTGAGCTAACTGCGCTGACGGAATTTCAATCCGAGCATGTTTACCAATAATGTTGACCAAGGTCAAACTTAGGCCAACACTCAAAATCTAAAATGCCTATGGCACAATCTCGCGCCGAAAGCTTCAGGATTCGAACCGACCATGCAACTAGTCGAAAATGACCATTCAAGAGCTAATGGAACCGTCAGAATTCCATTCTAAGGATTTTTACCTAATGTTTTGACTAAAGTCAACTATTCAAGTTTCAAAAGCTTTATTACAGGGGAACGAGAGTTAGACCTAAATGAACGACCAGGCGACC
>JAJOOO010002402.1:0-26172 GCA_029582685.1 Solanum piurae
TTATATCTTCTTCCTAGATTAGAAAATATTATCTTTATTTTTAGTCCGTCGTAATTTTCATATGTTTTTTCATCTATTGCATATTCTTCTTTATTCATTTATAAATTGTGTTGAAGTTTATATTCTAAACTTTCTATCTGTATTTGTAGATAGAAGATAGTTTTTCTTTGTGCTACTATAGATTTGTGACAAACTCCTGCAAATATATTACTGTTAAGTCTATTTTGCCTATGTCTCAATTCTTTTCTTTTTGCTATAATTATTTTAGTAAGTTGTTGTCTATATTCGTTATCCTCGTTATTCATTGTATCTTTAAATATTGAATATATTTATATTCTATTTTAGATATATTATCTATTAATTGATATAATTTTTCGTTATCAGTTTTTGTAATATTGAGTTGTTTATATTCCGGATATAATTTATTTAATTTTCTTTTTAATTTTCTTATTTTTCTACTAGTATGTTTCTTCTTATATTTCTCAACATCCATAGCTCTGATACCATTTTTCGGGGGTGCGGAACTGGTAGTTGAGGAATTCATATTTGTGGTAGTGTGGTAGGTGGTAGTGTGGTTCATTCCTTTTTGCGACATAATGTCCATGCTTTCCTTCAAAATTCAAATACTTCAAACTTAAGGGTTTTCATCAAATATTGAAATAAAATAAGCATTTGAGGACACAATTTCTATTAAAATATAGCCCTAAATGAGTCCAATTTGTGGACTCATCAATAAGCAATTCCAAGCTTTAGCCACAACGATTATCACCTTGAGAACATGACCCTATACTTAGGGAAAATATAGAAAAGTAGGTGTTAGTACAAAAATGCACCAAGTATGATAGCCATTCATAAAAAACATTAAAACATGCTAAGAAGGACATTTCATTTGAAAACATGCTATATGCCAAGTTGAAACATCATATAAGACATTAGAAGTCATAAGTCATAATCATGGACAACATGGTCATCAGCATAATCAATGCATCTAGCTCATCATAAGATGAAAGGGAAACCCTTCATAAGGAACCTCAAGGCATGATTGTGCAATGCATTGATAAGACCTCATAATCCCACCCAAGCTAACCAAGTAACTTTAGGCCCCCATTCATACTCATCATCTTCAATACATGCTAACATAATCATCTAAATCACTTGAACTCATATAAAAAATTTCATGTATTAACCTTAGTTCATTCTTCGAGCTATTGAGGTCTATGAACACTATGAGATACTTCCATAAGCATGTCTTGGTTCATTACTATAACACCCAAAAACTAGTAGGCTAAACTAGAGCTTGACGTTAGGGTTAGAGTCATAGATATGGCTTCCCATACTTAGAATGAAAGGTTTCGGGGAAGAACGTCAAGGTAAGACTCCCAAGGACCAACCTAGGGTCGTTGAGGAGGACTCTAGCAAAGCTGCCCAAAAAATAGTCCACTCACAAAAAGGGACCCACGCCCCGTAGGTGAGGGATCATGGGTCAGGGTCCCAAAAGATGGATTGCATACCACCACCCACCGATGACCATTATTCCCAATGGGTCCACCCATGGACCGTGGGTGTGGTCTCGTGGGTGAGGCAGTGCTTAGTATTAGGCGGTTGAGTTGGGGGGTATTATGGAACTTTCCAAAATTAATTAGGGGTTAAGTGGTGTCATTTTATTAGAGTTTAAACCACCTATATAAAGACATTAGACCCCTAAATTCATTGATCCTAGTCATTATTTCATCTCACAAAAAAGAACCCAATTCCCTCTAAAAAATCATCTCTAGAAAGAAGAAGAAGAGAATCAAGCTAGGTCAAGATTCTATTGTTGCAATCTTTGTAAGGCTATATAATCAAGGTATGAAAGCTTATTCATCCATGGAGATTCAAGTTAGGGTTCCTTCTAATATTGTGGGTTAAGTTGACTCTGAATCCAATTGAGTGGATATTCATTGTTTATGATTGAATTATTAGTGAATCATGTTATTATGATGAAATTACATGTTTTGTATGCCTAACCATCGTCTAATTGATTAAATTAAAGTAATATGGGTTTATGCCTTGTGAAGGGAAATTGAGGATTCATAGATGATCTTATAGAATTGATGAATTGTATAGTAATTGTTCAAGAATAAAAGCATGTAGACATGAATTGAATTAGAATAATGTATATGTGATGGATCATGACTAGTAAGGCTTGAGATTGAACCTTTATGAGGATATATGACTAGAATCACTTAATAATGAAGCATGTGACTAGAATACCTTGTAATCTAGGTATGTATGATGATTGTAAGAAGTAAAGCTTTGAGAGTGAGGCTTGTAGTCATGAATGCTAATTCCTAAGGCTTTGAGAGTCAAGCTAATGTGTTGAATGCTTAAGAAACACTTTGAGAGTAAGGTGTCTATGATCATGATATATTTTTGTGTAGGGGAAAGGTTATTCTCACACACACACCTATGTATGAATATGATATGATGTGAAAGGTTTTCTCACATATAATGATTCTAGGTTGAATGCATACTCACCTAAAATAAATCAAAGCATGTTTAGTTATGTTAGCTTGAGGTTGTGTTATGAAACCCCTTCATGAATAGCTTGCACTAGTTTCATGGAATACTTGCACGGTAACTTGAATTCGTAAGACAAGACCATCTCATGGTAGCATGAGTATAAGATCTCAAGGTAGCCTTGGATTGAGAAACCATACTGTCCTAAGGGTATCTTACACTAGCATCATAGAATTCTTGCATGGTATCATGACTTGGTTAGGCTAAACTATTTCATTGGTAGCTAGGATGGAGAAATAATACCCTTCCTTGTATAGCTTGGACTTGTATGATATTATGTTTTTCCATGGTAGCTTTTTCTAATCAAATATGGTGGCTATTCCTTGGTATGTTGGTCTAGCCTAATATGGTGCTATTATTTGGTAGTCTAGAAATGATAAATAATAATCATTTATGTATGATAGCCTAAAGTGCTACTTAGTATGGGTATGATTATGGGGTTTTATCCATACATTGCACAAGTATGACTTGAAGCTACTTATAAATAATCTCGCTCTTGTATGTTGTATGCTTATCTTGGATTGAGTAATAGTACTTTTCCTTGAGTAGCTTGGAGTTACATAATTAAGGTGCCTTCCATGGTAGCTTGGTCTAGCATAAGGTAGTGTTTTCCTTGGTAGCCTTGAAAAGGTAAATTATAACCATTCACGAGTAATGACTTGTCTTGGACTAGTAAAAAGGTACTCTTCCATGAATAACAAGAATAGCTAAAGAGGGACTAGTCCCTAATTAAAATAGCATGTTAATGATGAAACTAGATTACTTCAAGGAAGTATTGTATGTATGTTCTCATATGAGATTTGCCTATATGATATATGCTTAGCTTGGATTGTTGCTATAATTTCCTTCCTTGATATGCTTGACTAAAGGTGAAGGGTCCCTTGTCTATGAGAAGTAAGCAAAGGATGAGATCCAAAGATGGTAAATACGGCTATGATGACCTAAAAGTGGTACTTAGTGTGGGTGGGATTATGGGGTCGCATCCATGCATTGCATAAGTATGCTTTGAGGTTAGATTAGAAGTAGTTCTCTTATAATATGAAGTTCTAAGGATTTACTATGCTTATTAACATGATGTATCTTTTATGTTATGAATCATGCCTTATGTTGACTAATACTTAGATTATGTCTATGTTGAAGATCATGCTTCCTATTATGTTGTATGCTATTATGGTATTATGCTAGCTATCATATTTAGTACTTTTGTACTAACGTATACTCTTGCCTACATTCTCATCAAATGTAGAGTTAGAGGATTTTGAGTTCCATCTTGAGGAGAAGTTTCTAGTAGAGCAAGGTGTTGAAGACTTGGCGAGTCTTCGTAAAATCGAGGATTTGATCCCCTTTCCCTTATTTTGTCTTTCTTTTATGTTGAGAACTATTGTATGGGCTTTGTCCCTAAGACTTTCATGTATTAGATGATTTGAGATAGGTATAATAAGACTTCCTCTTTGCTATTATAAAAGACTTTAATTGTATGGAAAATGTTTTAACATTTCTGCACTTTTCTATTATCTTATGTTATGATACGCTAAGTGGCTTACATGGGGTCCTTCGGGGTTCTATGCGCCATGTTACATCTAGGTTGTACCCCTGGTTCGTGACAATTACTTATCTTGTTACTCTTTGAACACTATGAGATACTTCCTTAAGAATGTCTTGGTTCATCTTTACTTTGCACACTTCGAGATACTTCTTCAAGCATGTCTTAATTAATCTTTAGTCTTGTTGTGATTGGGATATATCCTTAACCGATATGAGACCATGTGAGCTATCAAATGATCCCCTCCGATGTTACCCACACCGTCAAGGGTTGGTCTACTTGCCTATGGTAGAACCGATTTGTTAGCTTAGTTGGATCCACTAGCTAACTTTCCTATGGGGCATGTAGTTATGGGATATAGAGATTGCTACTAGAAACCCGGACTTTTCTAGGTGAAGGCTCCCATCTCATGAGACATACTTTGGGATACCCGGACGCTACTAGGTGAGAGTTCGCATTTTGGAAGTGAGACTCAACTATGTGTGAACCTCCATCTCATTTCAATATCAACTCGGTGCTAGGAATAAATCCCACAAGATAGCTTATTAAGTCTTACTTTAATTCATGTCTCATGGGGAGATTTCCTTGACATTCAACCCATGTTAATTATTAAATTAACTCTTTAGACCATGCGTGAGAAACTATCACCATTCATGATCACTTCTACTCTTAGATTCAATTATGTGAGAAAAGACTTTCAACCCTAGAACCTTCATTATACGAGAAAACCTTTCATATTAAATTTATTATGAGATCATGAGAATAACCTTTCAATCAGCCCACAACAACAACCTAATCATCAACACATCACACTTAAAGCATCATTAAAGCATTTACAAGGACTTCATAAACATGCATAATATCATCATTTGTCCTTTCAAGGATCATATCAATCAACATATATAGAATTCACTACATTAGACATGGATATAATCATAATTCAAGTAACCCAATTACTATAAGCATAATTCATAACATTCTTGTTTCACCCACAAACCCACATCAGAAGGTTCTTGGGGACTTCAAAATAAAAACCATAATAAATAATCAATTCAATCATAATATAAAGTAATTCAAGCATTAGACTCATTTTTTAAATGAACCCATGGTTTTGGAATCAAACCTTAGCTTTTGAGGATTTCTATCTTTGAAATTGTGGTTTTAAAGGGGCTCCATGAATGAAGGCTATCCATGGATAAAGAGCTACAATACCCTAGAAATGAAATCCAATGAATTTTAGAAGAAAACCTTGCTCCTTGAACCCTAGTTTCAACTTTCTTCTTCTTCTTCTTTTTCTTCCTTGAAGTTCTAGAGAGAGAATTTTCTTTGGAGAGAATGAAGTTTTGGGACTAGTTTTGGGTTTTAGAAAAAATCAGGTAATTGACTTAGTTTAGTGATATAAAACTCTTATATAGGTGATCTAATTTAGCCTAAAACCACCTCACTTAGTATTAATTAAAACCGACGAACCCCAAAGTGCCCGTAAACGTAATTGCCAAAAAGTAGTTCCAGGCCTGAACCACAGACCCATGACCTACGGACCATGTATGGAACCTTTGCCCATCCTGGTTGGGCATGGTTCATTGTCAGAGACTATTGGCCCATCCATGATACCTCCACCCACGGAGTGTGGGTCTTGCCGTAGGTAAATATATTGGGCAGTTTTCTCTTAGCCCTATTCAAGGGCCCATGGTTGGTCCTTGAGGGGTCGTACCTTGACGTTATAACACAAAACTCCTTCTTTTAAGTACGGGGAGTTATATTAATGACTTTAACCCCTATGCTAAGCTCTAGTTTAGTCTACTAGTTTCCATGGTGTTACAACTATCTAGGTCCTACTCCGGGTCCACTTCAAGCTCTAATTCAAATCCTGCTTCAGCTTCGGACGCCACTAGTATGAGATATGCCCATGACCCTCCCGGTACTCGTTATGAGCTGATTATTTTTACCACAGAGCCTAATAGGTGGTGCATCCGCGGGATGTTCCAAATATATGAGGATCAGATGTTCATCAATAAACATTAATAGTTTGCTAGGACTATCACTGAGGAGAGATGAATACTTATTAGCAGCCTCCACACGGTGCCACATGTTCAGGAATTTTTCACCTAGCATAGGTGTGAGTGCATGGTGGGAAACCCGAGAAAGTACAACTCAGACATGGTTAGGGAGTTCTATGCCTCCTACGCAGGGATGGTGGAAAATGCTATGCTACCACGAGCTAAGCCATTAGCTCAACCACCTTTGCAAGCCACATTTGTGCGGGGTTTCACCGTTGACATTTCAGAGACCACCATCCACTATTTTATTTATGGTCCAGCACACACTCTACAGATTAATACAGTGGAGCATGACTATAGGATTGGGATTATGTTGAGAAGGACTTTCTAGAATAACGTCGAGTAGTGAGAGTCCTTACTGAGATGGATGGTCGGCTACATTTCTGATGACGGATAGGGCACTGAATGTGTGTGTGATATGTCACTTCCTATTTGAAAGGCAACCATGATCTTTGAAGCTAAATTTTTTGGGTCCATCATACGTACTAGGTTGTCCCCTACACAGGCGGACAACGTAGTGATGTGGGATTGAATGGTGATGGCTGAAGCTATTATGGCAGGTTTGGAGATTGATTTCTCTCGTATCCTCACAACAAAGATACATGAGAGGGTGTTCCGGAGTCCTACCTTATTTTTCAGCTATGTAGAGCGGTTTTAGTGCCACTGTGCCATTGTGATAAGTTGACATGAGCAACTAAGACTGTTGATATCGGCCTCATTAAAGATTATGAAAACCCAGTAGCTTTGAGGAAAGGTATAAAAATTTACTTACCTCGCATGGGTGATGATACAACTATTGACATTGAGAAGGTCGGGGTCGAGCCGACAGATGATGCGTCTATTCTTGCCACTACTACGGAGCCTGATGGGCAGGCTCCCCCTTCTACTTCATCCGGTCATGCTACGAGCACACCTCATGATCATACCCCTTAGGGGTTTGCATTACTTCCACATGCTCGAGTCAAGATGTTTGAGACTTAGATGGCCACTTTTATAAAATACATGCGGCCTAGGATTAGTTTTTTTGTTGAGGAGTCGGAAGCAAAGATGGAGGTAGCAATTGATTGGAAGATTGAGGCAATGCATCGTAGCATAGATGCTTTTAAACTCAGGTTGATTGAGAGGTCCCAGCCTAGGCCTACTGTTGATCTGACTACTTTCTAGACGTAGTTAGCCAAGCTTCGAGTTGATGTTCTTGTTGCTACACCAGATGCTGCTCCAAAGCTTTCACATGAGTTAGATGTTGATGATGTGGTGTTGAGTGCACTATTTGGAGATAAGATGCCTTTTCTTCACCTTCTCGTACGGCAAATAAGCACACATACACTTTTGGCCCATTACCAATCCATAGGAGAAGTGACGGGTTAAGAAATAAGAGAAGCAACAGCTTGCGGCGTCCCAACATTAGTCTATTCTTGATGAGGAGTTGAGGCAGTGAAGAGTTGTGGAGTTTTCTCCGTGTGCATCTGGATCGAGGAGAACTATTGATGGTGTTCCTGCGACTATCGAGGGCATTTCTAATGACACCACTCTTGCTGATCAAGTGGCTTCCAGGAAACCATACCCGCTTGTTTCATGAAGGGTTTTCGGCACTTATGCACCACGAGTTTGTCTCACCATATGTTTTACAATTGTTGTGCATTGAGGGAAATTGCACCATATTTTTGTGTGGGGGGGTGAATGGATTGTGAGTGTTAGGTTAAACTCTGTGTAACCCAACTCACAAATCCATTCTTGGGGTTTTCTTGCATGTGTTCTTCCCCCCCCCCCAAGGAACTAGTTTAAATTCTATTGAACCAACATGTTTAGGATAGTATAAGTGTAGGAGTAGACTAAAATGAAAGCATGGTGGAATATGAGCATAAAAATATGATACCCATCAAAATTTTGGTTATGTGCTATACTTATGGCCTTGATCAGTTGAATTTTTGGATCTTTATATGAAATGGTAGGAACTGATATGATAGCATTGATTAAGCTATAACTTGAACTAGATGCATTATTGATTTGACAGTGAAACAATGAGCCATGTGTGGTGAGGCTATTTATATATTCATATAGTACGTGCCAATCTAGAACTTGCACCCGTTAGTCTTGCTAAGATAATTTAGACTGGAAATTTGGAAATGATCATAGGTCGTTGTTTATAATGAGTCCACTTATGCATAAAAAAAGCAACCAAAAAGAAATAGATTCTCCCTTTGATCCAAATGTTTGAGCCCAATGAATACCATTTCTTTTAACACACCCAACTCACCTTCACTAAAAATCTATTTTGGTCCTGGTCCCTCCTTGGACAATGTGAAAGCCTAAGTTGAGGTGGGTACTTCAGAAGTTATCGTAATCTTGACCCTTTTCCTTTTGGGGAAATTGTGCACCTCAACTTATGAAAAATACATAAGTTGAGGATTGCTATGGTGAAGGAAAACTACAACAAAGGGTATGGAAAGAGTTGTTTGTAGAAAAAGAAAAATATGTGCAAAAAGTATAGTGAATGGTGTGATTGAATAAAAAAGAAATAAGAGAATAATAATGATTGAGAAAAAAGATGAAACAAGCAGGAATGAAAGTCAAAGTCACACCAGTGCTTAAAAAATTCATAAGGAGAAGCGTAGAAAACAAGAAGAAAACTGGTTGTGAAATATGTATAATAGCCAATGTAATGTCAAGGAGGGTAGAAAAGTCACTAAATATCCAAATGTACCACACTTGACCCTGGGCCTATGTTACAAGCTAAGAAAGTTCTATAGTGATCCTAATTTACCAATTTTAAGAGTCGAAGTAGAGAAAATAAGGGCAAGCCTATGATATTGAGAACTAACTGTACTTAAATTCACTTATAAGTGAGAGTGTATATTGAATCCCTAGCTAAAACATCAAATTTTGTGTGAAAAACAGATTTCTTTGTGGTAAGGGTACTAGTTAAATTATCGAAGAGTTAGCATCGGGGTAATTGTTATTTGTGTATGTGATGATGTATGTTGGTGTGTTTATGTCATATTTTGATCCACAATAGTTAGCTTATTAAGTCTAAAATTAAAAGATTTCCATTGTGCTGAAAATAGTTGAAGAGGGTAATTGATAGAAAATACCATGTGATTGTTTGAGTTTGTGTGTTGCTTCTACATAAGTGTAGTTTAAAGTTTGTTATGTTGCTTGAGGAGAAGCAACGATTTTAAGTTGAGAGTGTTTATGTACCCTGAGTTTCCGTTATTTTTGATGCATTCTACTTGAAGTTTGCATGCGTCTTAAGCATTTTTGTTATAAGATGTGATTGTATTTTGGTCTAATTTTACAGGAAATGGGTTTGGAGCAGTTGGAGTTGAACGTAGCTGAAACAACTGGAATATGGCAACAAACGAGACCACGTACGAGCCTTCGTTCAGTTGATGAGCTATTGGTGGAGGCGTGGGTGAAGTAATCAAGGAAGTTTGACTAAGTGTGGAATCACGGAGGCCACAAATAGGGCATGAGTCCACTGATGGACCGTCATTGATGGGTCGTCGATGACTTCAGAAAGTTGAGTTCCACTACTTGAACCAAAATTTTATAGGACAGACCGTGATTAGACCTACGGGCCATAGTTGGTGACCGTCATTGAAGACCATAAGATTTTTGGCCAACTACTGAGCAAGGTGGCACCTACGAGCCGTCGTTCTTGTGACGAGCCGTAAGTTGCCAGCCGTCAATGAAACTACCAAATCGGAATTTCCTAAACTTCCTTTTCCTACATGGTTTAGAATTATGTTTTATAAATACTACTTGTAGGTGTCGTTTTTGGATGTTAGATCTTTTGTGATACTTTATTTTTACTTTGAGAATTATTTTGCAAATACTTTTGGCATTTAATTCTTAAAGTTGGTTTATGAAATATGCTTTTGATCTTAAATACAATATTTCATATTTCATCTATTCTAATTGTAAGTTCATTATTACTATTTCTAACCCTAATATGAATTGTCATAATTCAAACATGAATAGCTAATTCCACAACTAGGGTTGTGGGAACCATGTGTATTTAACAACGTAAAACCAATAATTAAGTAACTCTTGAATAGTCTTTATGCATGTATTGTTAATCTCTTCATTTTGAATTTTTTTTGATGGTGGCCAACGTTAGAACTCGCCTCGTTCCTACTTGTTCGATAAAGAAAGTAACTAATGAGAAAGGTATTGAACAACAAAGATTTAGACGTGATAATCCGCTATCTAACTGCCTGACCCACCTATTGTGAAGGTTAATCTGGGGTTAAGGGTAAGGGTTAGTAAAGCATACACCCGTCAACCGATCAAGTTGCATGGGGAAATTTACTACTTTGACGATCAATCACTTAGGAGAT
Source organism: Solanum piurae (assembly GCA_029582685.1). Classification (NCBI taxonomy): domain Eukaryota; kingdom Viridiplantae; phylum Streptophyta; class Magnoliopsida; order Solanales; family Solanaceae; genus Solanum; species Solanum piurae. Next base: position 10,503 of record JAJOOO010002402.1, read on the forward strand.
ACCCAACTTACCAACCTTGTATGTGAACATTAGAATTGCTACGTTAAGAACTTTTGGGGAACACATGTACCTTGGTTTTCATTTCATATTGATATTTAAAATTGTGAATTGTGATTACTTATACTTGTTACTACAAATCATTCAACTATTTCCTTGCTTACAAATCCTTCTTCTTCACTTTATTAGGGAGGTGTAATTTGACCTAAAGTTAGGTTCTTTATTCGACAATGACAACTTATACTTCTTTAGGAAGGTGTAATTTGGGCGTATCACTTATGAGTTGTATGGGTTCTTCGAGAATACAATCATCCTTTATGGGTGTATCATTGTTTCCTATGATATCGAGAATACAATCATCATTAGAGGACGAATGTCCCAAGGGGGGACGATGTGAAACCCTTTCCATTTGAACGTTGGTATTAATTTGTACTTTTGGAATAAGGGTAAGACTTCTTAACACATAAGGAAGGATGTTTGATGAGTTTTTTTAATTGCAAAAGTTTTAATGTGTAACACCCCGGAAACTAGTAGACTAAACTAGAGCTTAACATGAGGGTTAGAGTCGTAAATGTATCTCCCCGTACTTAAAAATAAAAGGTTTCATGTTGGAACGTCAAGGTACGACCCCCAAGGACCAACCATGGGTCCTTGAAGAGGACACCTAGAAACTACCTGGGCAGTGACCAACGGAGGGGACCCACGCCTCGTGGGTCAGGCCACGCTTGTGGGTGAGGGATCATGGGTCAAGACCGTGAAACCAGGTCTGTGAATCCCAACCCACACTTCACCAGCATGGGCCGTGGGTCCAACCACGTTCTGTCAGTGAGGAGTCGTGGGTTAGGGTCCCTAAAACCAAGTCCCAGTCACCCAACCACTGTTCACTAGCATGCCACGTTGGTCCAACCATGGCCTGTGGACTTGGTTCCGTGGGTGGTGATCTTGGGACTATTTTGAGGAGTTAGTTTAGGGGCACTTTGGGTTTTCCAGTTTTAATTAATAACTTAGTGAGGTCATTTTAGCCTAAATTAGATCACCTATATAAGCATTCTATATCACTAAATTAAGTTAATTACCTCATTATTTATAAAACCCAAAACAAGTCCCAAAACTTCACCCTCACAAAGGAAAATTCTCTCTCTAGAACTTCAAGGAAAAAAGAAGGAAGTTGGAGATAGTGTTCAAGGAGAAAGGTTTTCTTCTCAAATTCATTGGATTTCATTGCTAAGTTATGGTAGTCCTTCAACTATTGATAACTTTCATCCATGGAGCCCCTTCAAAACCCCAATTTCAGGGATAGAAATCCCCAAAAGCTAGTGTTTGATTCCAAAGTCATGGGTTCCTTTCAAAAATGATTCTAATACTTGAATTACTTTATATTATGATTTAATTAGTCATTTATTATGGTTTTTATGTTCAAATCCCCAAGAACCCATGAAATCCGTATATTTCCCATTTATGATCTTGTGATGTGGGTTTGTGGATGAACGAAGGATATTATGATATTAGGCTTGTAGTAATTGGGCTACTTGAATTATGTTAATATACATGTCTAATTTAGTGAATTCTAGATGTGTTGATTCAATATGAGCTTTGATCCTTGAAAGGGTAAACTATGATATTATGCATGTTTTATGAAAAATATGTATATGCTTTAAGAACACTTTAAGAGTGAAGTGAATATGATTATGATCTAGTAATCTCCTATACACACTCATGCATGATTATGATATGATGTTAAAGGGTTTCTCACAATATGATGATTTTAAGTTTTGAAAGGCTTTCTCACCTATTGAATCTGTATGTAGACATGGATGGTGAAAGGTTATTCTCACGTATGATCTAATGAGCTATCTTATGAATTTTATTTGATTGAGTATCAAGACATTCTTCCATGAATATGAACTTACGCCAAGACTTAATATGAACTCCGTGGGAATTAATTATTAGCACCGAGTTGATATTGAATATGAGATGGAACCTTTTACGCTAGTTGAGTCCAGCTTTCCAAATGGGTTCCTTTTACACTAGTTGAGTCCGTGTTCCCAAAGTATGTCTCATGAGATGGAAACCGTACACCTTAGTTGAGTCTGGGTTTCTAGTACCAATCTCATTATCCCATAAACTATGTGCCCCCAGTTATTTAGTTAGTGGATCCACCTAAGCTAAGAGTATGGTTCTACCTTAGGAAAGTAGAGCAACCCTTTTCAGTGAGGGAGTCACTGGATTCCATGTTAGCTCACATGGTCTATGTCGGTTAAGGCTTAATCCCACTATGACAATAACAATATGAACAAGAATATGAATTATGAACTATGGTTACTCAAGAATCTTTTAATATGAGGTTCCAAGATCTTAAAGGTAATGAATACTAATATAGGCCTAAAGAGGTTTACTTAGAATGGGGGAGATTTATGGGTTCTTATTCATGCATTGCACAAGTATGCTTTGAGGGTATTTATGATATGTTCCTCTTATGTTATGATGCTCTATGTAATGAATATCCTTATGACTTATGTGTTTTTCCATTATTTTCATAATGATGTTCAAACTTAGTAAATTGCATGCATTCAACTAAAATGTACCTTTTATCATGTCTTCAATATTTTTATGTATAGATATCATACTTAGTGCATTTTTGTACTAACACCTACTTTTCCTACATTTTCCCCAAGTGTAGGGTCCGGTTCTTAGGGTGATCATCGTTGTGGCTATAAGCTTGGATTTGCTTATTCTCCTAACTTGTTGGTGATTCCTCGTGATTCAAGGAAGGATGTTATCTCATTGTAGGTCATTTCTTGTATTTCCTTTTAGACTATGTTGTATTTGTTGTGTCCCTCCTTCTCATTCGAACATTGTAATAGATGGCTATGTTGAGACTTAGAGTCTAGACTTTTGCTTTTCTTTTATGAAAATTTTAGACTTGAAATATGTTTTTACTCTTTATTGTTCTATGCTTATATATACTAAGTGGCTTACATGGAGTCTCTCGGGGTTCTATGTGCCTTGTTACATATAGGGGGTACCCCTGGGTTTTAAAAAACCTGGTATTAGAGCACAAGGTTTAGAATTTTACTAGGACGATGTCTCAGTAGAGTCTTGTTCATGAGTATGAAGCGCGCCACACTTATGAATTAGAGGCTACAAGTAGTGACTTAGGGTTTTACTCTAAAAGATTTATCTTTCCTAATCTTTCTCTTATGTCTTCATGATATGAATACACGAAGGGCTAATGCTAGAAGACTAGAAGAGGACAATGTGAATCAAGGAGCTCCTCCATAAGATCATCAAGCCTCTATAGATCCTTTGGTTGAGAATGTAACCCATGCGGAGTTTAGGTCTACTACCCAAATATTGGCTCTGGTGAATCTACAATGTGAATTCAGCTGCTTCAAGGGTTAGGGAATTTTCTCGAATAAACCCTCTCGAATTTCATGGCTGCAAAGTGGAAGAGGATCCTCAAAGGTTCATCGACGAGGTTTATAAAGTTCTTGTCATTATGGGGGTATCTTCGGAAGAGAAGGCGGAGTTAGCCTCCTACCAACTTAAAGATGTGGCTCAAGTGTGGTATGATCAGTGGAAGAGTGGCAGAGTGGAAGACCCGTAGAAGCGGGCCCGGTAGAATAAGAATTGTTCAAATCGGCATTTCTTGATAGATTCTTTTCCCGAGAGTTGAGGGAAGCTAAGGTGGAATATTTCATTAACCTTCATCAAGGAAGTATGAGCGTGAAGGAATATGCCCTAAAGTTCACTTAATTATCTAAGTATTCTCCAACTTTTGTGGTGGATTTGAGGGATAAGAAGTAGGTTTTTGATGGGCGTGTCCGACTTGGTTGAAAAAGAATGTTGTACGATAATGGTCCATCATGACATGGATATCTCAAGACTTATGGTATACGCTCAACAAATTGAGGAGTGAAAACTCAAGGAAAATAATATGGAGGTGAAAAGAGCTAGAACCGGTTCTCCAGTGCAAGGCCCGATGGACAAGGTCGACCAAGGTTTAGACAAAGGTTTTCCAACCAAGGTTCCTCTAGTGCTCCAAGGGTAAACAAGGATAGGGTTTCCAACCCTAATCCTCAAGGAGGTAATAGTAGTGGTTTTTATGTGGCTAGGCCTAATTGTGCAAAAGGTGGAAGGAAACATGATGGTAAGTGCCTAGTTGGCACCAATGGGTATTTTAATTATGGAAAGAGTGGCCACAAGATGAGAGATTGTCCAATGCTCAAGGTTAAGGTAAGAGAAGATAAAGAACCTCCTACAAATGGTTCAAACTCCAATGCCCCAAAGCAAAACCACTTTTATGCTCTTCAATCACGAGAAGACAAAGAGAGCTCCCCAGATGTAGTGACTGATATGTTAACAATCTTTATTAATGATGTATATGCCTTGTTAGATCTCGGTGCTACTTTGTCCTTTGTGACACCCTATGTGTCCATGAAGTTTGATATGCTCCCCGAAGTGTTAATAAAACCTTTTTCGGTCTCTAACCCAGCTGTTAACTCGGTGGTGGCTAAGAGAGTCTATAAGAAATGTCCCATTTCCTTATCCCATAGAGTTACTTTTGTGGATTTTGTAGAGTTAGACATGTTAGACTTTAATGTGATTTTGGATATGGATTGGTTGCATGCATGTTATGCCTCTATCGATTGTAGGACTCGGGTAGTTAGATTCCAATTTCTAAATGAGCCTATCTTAGAGTGGAAGGGAGGAACTTCTATGCCTAGAGATCAATTTGTCTCCTGTCTTAAGGTTAGGAAGATGATCTCCAAAGGTTGTATTTACCATCTTGTTAGGGTGAGGAAAGTTGAATCTGAAGCCTGTTCTTTAGAGTCGATTCCGTTAGTGAATGAGTTACCGGAAGTTTTCGCCGATGATTTACTTGGTATTCCTCCCGAATAGGAAATACATTTTGGTATTGAACTCTTACCAGATACGCAACCTCTCTCTATTCCTCCTTATAGAATGGCTCTGGTGGGGTCAAAAGATTTGAAAGAGAAACTAAAGGATTTGTTAGATAAGGATTTCATCTTACCGAGTATCTCTCCATGGGGAGCTCTCATGTTGTTTGTTAGAAAGAAAGATGGGTTTCTTATAATGTGCAACGATTATTATCAAGTGAATAATGTGATGATCAAGAATAAGTATCCCTTTCCAAGGATATATAACTTGTTTGATCAACTTCAAGGGGCTAGTTATTTCTCTCAGATTGATCTTCGTTCGGGTTATCACCAATTGAGGGTGAGAGGGGATGATATTCCTAAGACGGCCTTCCGAACTCGGTATGATCACTATGAGTTTATGATAATGTCATTTGGGTTGACTAATGGTCTGGCGGCGTTCATGGACTTGATGAATAGAGTGTTTAGGCAATACCTAGACATGTTTGTGATTGTGTTTATCGATGATATCTTGATCTATTCAAGGAATGATAATGAACATGTGGACCATTTAAGAATTAATTGTGTTGCAAGTTTTTAAGAACCAATAACTTATTGCAAATTTTAGCAAGTCAGAATTTTAGTTAAGGTCCATAGCTTTCCTTGGTCATATTGTGTCAAGCAAGGGTATTGAGGTAGATCCTAAGAAGACGGATTCGGTCAAGAGTTTGCCTAGACCTCTAACTCCTTCCGACATTAGAAGTTTTTTGGGTTTGGCCGGTTACTATAGGAGGTTTGTTCAGGGTTTTCCTCCATTGCCTCTCCTTTAACAGCGTTGACTCAAAAGAAGGCTAAATTTGAGTGGTCAAAAGCTTGTGAAAAAAGTTTTAAAGAATTGAAAGACAGACTTTTTTTCGCTCTGGTATTGACCTTATCGGAAGGTACAAATGGTTTTTTGGTGTATCGTAATGCCTCTAGAGTTGGGTTGGGATGTGTGCTTATGTAAAATGGTAAGGTGATTACCTATTCTTTAAGGAAACTAAAAATCCATGAGAAGAATTATCCTACCCATGATCTTGAATTAGCGGCGGTTGTGTTTGACTTAAAGATACAGAGGCATTACTTGTACGGGGTCCATGTGGATGTTTTCACCGATCACAAGAGTAAAAAATATGTGTTTAGTGAAAAGGACTTGAATCTTCGTCAACGAAGGTGGTTAGAATTATTGAAGGATTATGATATGAGTGTCTTTTATCACCGCGGAAAAGCTAATGTGGTAGAGGATGTTCTTAGTAGGTTGTCGATGGGTAGTGTGGCTCCTATAGAAGATGAAAAGAAAGAGTTGGTTCGTGATGTGCATAGGTTGGCCCGACTAGGTGTTCAATTAGTGGATTCCGCCAAGTGTGGTTTCATAGTCCATAATGGTTCCAAATTGTCCTTTGTGATGGATGTGAAGTCTAAGCAAATTCTCGATCCTATCTTGGTTGAGTTGAAAGTGCTGGTACTCAAAATGTCCATTGAGGCTTTCTCCCAAGGGGGAGATGGGGTACTAAGTTATCAAGATAGGTTATGTGTTCCAAATGTTGACGGCTTGAGAGAGAAAATTTTAGAAGAAGCCCATAGTTCTCGATATTCTATTCACCCGAGACCCACCAAGATGTACCGTGACCTACGAGAAGTTTATTGGTGGAATGGGATGAAAAAGGACAACGCAGAATTTGTGGCCAAATGTCCTATTTGTGAACAAGTTAAGTTTGAGCACCAAAGGCCGGGAAGCTTGTCACAAGATATTGTTATTCCTACTTGGAAGTAGGAAGATGTGAACATGGATTTTATTGTAGGCTTGCCACGTACTCGGCGGCAATATGACTCAATATGGGTAATAGTGGACCGGATGACTAAGTCCGCTTATTTCATTCCAGTCAAGGTTTCCTACTCGGCAGAAGAGTATGCTAAGTTGTATGTGTGGTAAATATTAAGGTTACATGGGGTACCCTTGTCTATAATTTCGGATCGAAGTCCCCAATTTACTTCACAGTTTTGGAAGTCTTTCCAAAATGGGCTACGTACCAAGGTGAATCTTAGCACAACTTTTCACCCTCAAACGGATGGTCAAGCAGAACACACCATTCAGACTTTAGAGGACATTCTTAGGGCATGCACGATAGATTTTAAAGGCAATTAGAATGGCCATATGTCATTAGTTGAGTTTGCTTATAATAACAATTATCATCCGCGTATCGACATCCCTCCCTGAGGCTCTCTGTGGAAGGATATGTAGGTATCGTGTAAGATTTTTTCAAGTAGGGGAAGTTTCTCTCCTAGGCTCGGAGATGGTGCATGAGTCCATTGAGAAGATTCGGGTCATTAGAGAGATGTTGAGAACGACCCAAAGTCGGCAAAAGTCCTATGCCAATGTTAGAGTGAGAGATCTCAAATTTGATGTCCATGTGGGTTTATTTGAAAATCTCACACATGAAGGGTGTCATGAGGTTTGGGAATAAGGGAAAACTAAGTCCTCAATTTGTGGGTCCATATGAGATTTTGAGGCACGTAGACAAGGATTCATATGAGTTATATTTGCCAAATGAGTTAGCACTGGTGCATCCGGTATTCTGTGTCTCAAAGTTGAAGAAATGTAGTGAGGATCCATCAACCATAGTTCCCTTAGGGGGTTTAGAGATTATGGAGAATCTTGCTTATAAAAAGGTACCGGTTGAGATTCTAGACCGGCAAGTCAAGAGGTTGTGAAACAAGGAATTTTCCTCTGTGAAGGTATTGTGGAAGGTGCTACTTGGGAGGCCAAGGCCGATATGAAGTCCTGATATCCTCATCCCAAAGTGGGCAAGTCCGATATGATTTCCTTATCTTATGCATGTTCTTGAGAAATTCATGTTTAGTAAGAAAATGAGTTTTTATGATTGATTTTCCTCATGTTGTTGTGCATTCAGTATGAGTTTCCTATTTGACATCATGAGATGAATTGATGAACATTCTTTAGTAAGCTTTTGAGAGTAAATTGCATCTTGGCTCCATGATATTGTGTTGAACATGATTTTAGTTTGGATAAGGTAGTTCCTCCTATAATTATGAGAAATGTTGAAATTGCATTCATAATGTGTTGTTAAATGTAGTTCCTACTTCCTTGCGATGCATTGTTTATGTTTGAGTTGGAGTTGATGTTTCCTCCTTTGAATTGTGCATTATTTTGATGTTTCATGCATGATGGGCTGGTAGTCTTGAGTCTTTACTTCCGTAAGGTGTCTAGATCATCAATCAAGGACGTATGTTACCAAGGGGGAGATATTGTAACACCCTGGAAACTAGTAGGCTAAACTAGAGCTTAACAAGATAGTTAGAGTCATAAATGCAACTCCCCGTACTTAATAATAAAAGGGTTTCGTGTTGGAATGTCAAGGTACGACCCCCAAGGACCAACCATGGGTCCTTGAGGAGGACCTTTAGAAACGTCCTAGAAAGTGACCAACGGAGGGGACCCAAGCCTCGTGGGTCATGCCACGCTCGTGGGTGAGAGGTCGTGGGTCAAGACCCTGAAACCAGGTCTCTTAACCCCAACCCACGCTTCATCATCACGGGTCGTGAGTCCAACCACGGACCGTCTGTGAGGAGTCATGGGTTAGGGTGCCAAAACGAAGTCCCAGTCACCCAACCACGGTTGAACAGCACTTCACATGGGTCCAACCACAGCCCGTGGACATGGTTCCGTGGGTGGTGATCTTGTGACTGTTCTGAGGAATTAGTTTAGGGGCACTTTGGGGTTTTCTGGTTTTAATTAATACCTAAGTGAGGTCATTTTAACCTAAAAAAGGTCACCTATATAAGGATTTTATATTACTAAATTAAGTCAATTACCTCATTATTTCTAAAACCCAAAACTAATCCCAAAACTTCACCCTCACCAAAGAAAATTCTATCTCTAGAACTTCAAGAAAGAAGAAGAAGGAAGTTAGAGCTAGGGTTCAGGGAGAAAGGTTTTATTCTCAAATTCATTTGATTTCATTGCTAAGTTATGGTAGTCCTTCATCCATGGATATCATTCATCCATGGAGCCCCTTCAAAACCCCAATTTCAACGATAGAAATCTCCAAAAGCTAGGGTTTGATTCCAAAGTCATGGATTGCTTTAAAAAATGATTATATTGTTTGAATTAATTTATATTATGATTGAATTGATGACTTATTATGGTTTTCATGTTGAAATCCCCAGGAACCCATGAAATCCCTATAATCCCAATAATGATCTTGTGATGTGGGTTTGTGGATGAAAGAAGGATATTATGAGATATGGCTTGTAGTAATTGGGTTACTTGAATTATGTTAATATCCATTTCTAATGTAGTTAATTCTAGATGTGTTGATTCAATATGAGATTTGATCCTTGAAATGGCAAACTATGATATTATGCATGTTTTAGGAAGATTATGTATATGCTTTAAGAATACTTTGAGAGTGAAGTGAATATGATTATGATCTAGTTGTTGTGTTGTTGAAAGGTTAGTTTCATATACACACTTAAGCATGATTATGATATGATGTGAAAATTTTTCTACAATATGATGATTATAAGGTTGAAAGGCATTCTCACCTATTGAATCTATATGTATACATGGACGGTGAAAGTTTATTTTCACACATGATCTAATGAGCTATCTTATGAATTATATTGGATTGAGTGTCAAGACATTATTCCATGAATATGAACTTAATGCAAGACTTAATATGAACTCTGTGGGAATTAATGCTTAGCACCTAGTGGATATTCAAAATGAGATGGAAGCTTTTATGCTAGTTGAGTCCGACTTTCCAAATGGGTTCCTTTTACGCTAGTTGAGTCCGGGTTTCCAAAGTATATCTCATGAGATGGAAACCTTCTACCTTAGTTGAGTCCGGGTTTCTAGTAAAAATCTCCTTATCCCGTAAACTATGTGCTCCCATAGGTTATTTAGCTAGTGGATCCACCTAAGCTAAGAGTATGGTTCTACCTTAGGCAAGTAGAGCAACCCTTTTCGGTGAGGGAGTCACTGGATTCCATGTTAGCTCACATGGTCTATATCGGTTAAGGCTTATTTACACTATGACAACAACAATATGAACAAGAATATGAAATATGAACTATGGTTACTCCAGAAGCTTTTAGTATGAGGTTCCAAGATCTTAAAGGTAATGAATATGAATATATACCTAAAGAGGTTAGCTTAGCATGTGTTAGATTTATGGGTCTTACTCATGCATTACACAAGTATGCTTTGAGGGTATTTATGATATGTTCCTTTTATGTTATGATGCTCTATGTAATGAATATGCTTCTGACTTATGTGTTTTTCCACTATTTTCATAATGATGTTTAAACTTAGTAAATTGGATGCATTCCACTAAAATGTCCCTTTTAGCATGTTTTCAATGTTTTTATGAATGGCTATCTGATACACTCAAATTACACCTCTCTAAAGAAGTATAAGCGATCGTTGTCAAATAAAGAACCAATCTAGTAGGTTGGGGTCGATCCCTGAGGAATATGGTTTAGACATAAACTTAACTCAGTACTATTATATTTTTTTAGTCAACTTATTTCCGAGACAAGTAAGTAAAGGGTGGGGGGGGGGGGTCTGTAACAAATAACTAATTGTTCTTTAGAGAGCAAGTGATCAAGATTCAAACTTTGGTTGTTATCAATGAAAGAGAGAAACTAGGGTGTACGTGTTCTCCATAAGCTCATGCCTAAGACCTAATTTAGCATGGTATCAGAGCAGGGTCAGTCTCACCCGATGTTGGGGCCCCCAAAATCAAAATTGCCCACGCACCAGATGCTAAGCACTGGGCGTGAGGTGGGGTGTTAAAGAATGACAAAAGTCCCACATCGGTCGTTAATGAGATGGGTGGACTCCTTATAAGGCTTGGACAATCCTCCTCCCTTTGAGCTAGCTTTTGGGGTGTGAGTTAGGCCTAAGACCTAATTTAACATAACACGGTAATCTTAATAATAATAATCCTATTCTAGTGTATCACATGCTATGTGGTAAGTTATGTATACCTAAGTGATTGGTCCGCCAAATTGGAAATTTTACCCCGCACCTTGGTTCGACTACGTGTGTATAATATACTAACCCTTACCTTTACCTCAGATTAGACATCACATCAATGTATGACTTAGTATTCACCCTCACACCAATTGACATTAGACTATTAGATAGTATCACAATAAATCTCCGTTGATAATTCTTTTCTTATTAACTACCTCCTTGGTCCGGCAAGTAGCAAAAAGGTGAGTTATAACGCGTGCACTCGTTAAAAAGACTTCTAAACTAAAAATTACCAATACATGCTTCAACACTGTTCAAGAATTACTTAGTTATTATTCATACTTTGTTAACCACTAATGGTTCCCACAACCTTAGTTGTGGATTTAGTTACTCATGCCTGGAAGAACACAATTCATATTTTTAGAAGAAGAATTCATGAACTTACGTAATGAGTAGAAGAAATCCGTAATCTCCAATTGAAATTCAAAGCAAAATCTTTATAAACAGAAATTCGTTAATCAAATTGCTAATGTTTGCAAGTTAATTCCCAAGAAAATACCAAGAACTAAAAGTTAACAATAATGTCTAACCCCCAAAAACGAGGTTTACATACCCTATTTATAGAAATACTTGTCCTAAAGAGAAAGAAAATGAAATAAGAAAATAAACTACTGGACGCGGCTTTGATCGATGAGACTGACCTACGAACCGTGGATAGACCTACGGTCCATAGGTCCCTTCCGTAGCTCAAGAATTAGACTTTTTCTTAGAAGCTGGAACCTTCAGTTTATAGACACAAACGATGAAAGTGCAGTATGTACCATAGGTTGACCTACAGTCCGTGGGTCCCCTTCCATGGCTCCACACTTAGAACTTTTCATCAGGTACTGCAACTCCAAATCTCTGATATAAATGACCGATGTGCAGGACGGCCTGTGGGTCAACCTACGCTCCATCAATGGCCTTTTGTGGTTCCACCCTTGGTCAGACATCCCTGATGATCAATCCACGCCTACCCACGATGGACTGTGACTGGACCTATGGTCCGTAGGTCACATCCGTAGGTGTCTCCTTCTGAAGAAATTCAGTTGTTATCTCTCTCGACCTCATCCAAGCCTATTTCCTATAAATATGACACAATAAACATTAATTCCAATACAAAATGGCCCTAGACACACAACTTTTAATTGAAATGTATTAAAAATACCGTAAACTCACAGTATATCAGTATCATACTTAGTGCATTTTTTTACTAACACCTACATTTCCTATATTTTCCTCAAGTGTAGGGCCCGGTTCTCAAGGTGATCATCGTTGTGGCTAAAAGTTTGGATTTGCTTATTCTCCTAGCTTGTTGGTGAGTCCTCATGATTCGAGGACGGATGTTATCTCATTGTAGTTCATTTCTTGTATTTGCTTTTCAAACTATGTTGTATGGGATGTGTCCCTCATTCTCATTCGATCATTGTAATAGATGGCTATGTTGAGACTTAGAGTTTAGACTTCTGCTTTTCTTTTATGAAAATTTTAGACTTGAAATGTGTTTTTACTCTTTATTGTTCTATGCTTATGTTATGATATGCTAAGTGACATACATAGAGCCTTTCAGGTTTCTATATACCTTGGTACATCTAGGGTGTACCCTTGGGTCGTGATATAATGTGAAGTGTTAAAGCAAGAGAGTTTCTAAAAAAAAGTCGGCAAAGGTTATTGTAAATGCTGTTAAGGAATTTCTCAGAAATTTTTGTCATATGTTTATACAATTTCCCCCTAGAATATAAAGATTTAGAATTACCATTACGTATCAAATAGAAGGCATACATGTCTAGTTTCAACAACACTAAACCATTCGTCCATACGACATCAATAGAGAGAGCTATGCACGTTTCCGTGAGACTGCGCAAGCAGGCAGGTCTAAGCGGGCCCCTAACTCTAAGTCGACGCTCTTTTTAAAAACCACCACATTCGTCATATTTTTCATGAGAACTAAAGAAAACCCCAAAATATGATAAAGCCTTCTTATAATACTCCATGGATGCTTGGATTCTTAACTCAGGTGTTTAACGCAATTTGCTCTACGTTGCGAGCTAATCATTGTGTTAGAATTTTTTTATCTATTTAGGCTTTGCTTGTTGTTGCTGCAAGGAGGAAAATATTTCATAGTAATTTTTCCAATTTTTTTATTGAGGTAATCTTATTCTTAATACTCTCCTTTGTAATTCCATATCCTAGTATAATTTGTATAGATTTTTGAGCTTCGTGGTGGTGTTTTTGATGTTGTGGTTGTCAGTATCCCCTTTGTCTTGTTTAATTGGTTGTTATTATTGTTTAGTGATGGTTTTAAAGTGCTGGAGGTAATTAGGGGGTTGGTGTGATTATTATAAGAGCCACGTACGATGGTTGTTAGATTGAACGGCGTGAAATACACCTAGTTATGCTACCTCGGGAGCTTGTCTCTCCTTTCAGATGGTGTTGGAATGCATTTAATTAAGTTAGATTCTGATTGTTGTTGTTATTTGCCTCACTTTGTGGTTTGGACTTGGATGGTCAGGAGTGTGGCAATAGCGTCTTATTTATTAGTCATAGCTTGTTCTTGCAGCCTCGATGCTTTCCACATTGTTGCATTACTTTTGTTGGGCAAGCTTCATAAATACACCTTTTGGCCTTTGGTTAGAAGGTATGTCAAGGCTATTATTTCTCTTTTGGAATGATCCTAAATTGCCTAAGCTTGTTATGGTCGGTGTATTATAATTAGTTGACCTGTAGCCCTATCCTGTTAGGTTGTCTACAACCTTCTGATATAATATCTATCAGCGACACTCTACTCCTTACTTAGTAGCCTAGAAAAGTAGGTTATTATTTTGTATTGACTAATTATGATTACTTGTTATTTTTGTGATGTTTTATTTTCTAGATGCTGCCTATGAACATGTTTTGGGCCTAGCAGACATTAACATTGCAGTAAATTGGATCCAAGTAACAACACGAAAGAAAAAGAAATGAGTTTTCCTAAGTCCTATGGCCTGTTGAAGAAATGTGAAGGTGTCCTCGTACCATTCCGCAAGACTTTAGTACACTTTTCCTAGTGTGATGAGATCACCAAACCTAAAGCTCTGATAGAATGTTTGTCATGACCCAAAACGAGTCCTTAGAGGAACCCTCTCTCAACCACCTAGGTGGGCGAACCAACCAATTAAAACCCCAACTTATATTAATTGTTCAACATACGAAATAAAACCATGATGTGGAAGTTCAAATCTTAGCAATATGAAAACAAAATCAACTTGAGTCTATTACATATTACCCCTAAAACCAAAAAAGTCATCACATCAAGGACATTTACTCTTAAAATACCATATTAAAGACACTAAATTAAGCAAATAAATTGTTATGTTCAAAAACTAAGGGCATCATGCCATAATCGAGAGAATCCAACACAGGCTAGAATGAATAGATCTACCTCTAATTTGATGTGCAGGAGACCGATTGGAGCTGAGGGTGAGTCAAAGTCACTGGTACACTAGCTGCAGTACACAAAAGGAAAATGAAGAAACACAAGTAGGGGTTGATATAGGACTACATGTACAGAGTAGATATCATCGGTTGACTCAAAATACAAATATATATGCAATAAGTAATAGTATAAAATAAACTATAGAACCTAACATGGGGCAAGAAAACAAACAACATGAACAAATGACCACAACACTAAAACAAGTATGTAATCAGTCAATAATATCAAGAACAGACAAGTGAGGACTCATTCCTCCACACCACACTCTTTTGGGAATTAGATTCTTGATATTGAGTACATTATGTTATTTTAATATGTTCTTCTTTAATGTTACCTTGTCAGAACATGACACTCGATTCAATAATATTGTGCCAGCTCGTGACAACAGACAAAATATATCCGATAGTTTATGGCACCTGATCCAATGACATAGCTAATTCATCATTATGTTCATCACATTAAACTTCATTAATAATATTTTACAAAGTCTTCTTTATTCAAGGAACACTTTAATAGAACAAGTTCAAGATTATGGATTTCGCAACCTTAAGATTTTAGACCAATCACAAACAATACTTGAATTAGCAAATCCACAACAACCAAGTACATAGGAAATTTCATAATATTACTCAATTATGATCAATCATTATTAAGAATCATTCTATAACATAGAATAAACCATAACTTACCTCAACCGAAGAGCTGAAGTCAAGCAAGCTGATTCTCTAATGCTTTTCCTTTCCTCAATGCCTCCAAACGTTTCCAATCTATCATGTATACAATATTCATAAGGAAATGAGTCTTTATACGTCCATATTACTATATATATCTACCCTAACACAATAACCCATCCCAATCAATAGGTAATTCCTAAAGTTCATCCTAAGAGTAAGTCTTAATTCCTTAAAATAGCATAACTCTAATGCATTTTATATAATACAATACACATAATATTTAATATGTCAGTATGTCCAAACATGATCATAATAAAATGTAAATTACAATCTGCTAATTATTGCACATAGTACACCATCCTAACTAAGAAATTATTAATGTCACTCAAATTGTAGAAACACCACAAACATCCATCCAGTCTGTGGATATCAAGACCTTGTCCTTAGTTCTTAATTACATTTTCTATTAGTTGTAGCAAAATTCCATCATGTATACACCTAGCCCCTCAATTCAAATATATATATATATATATATATATATATATATATATATATATATATATAT
>JAJOOO010002405.1:0-43374 GCA_029582685.1 Solanum piurae
ATATATATATATATATATATATATATATATATATATATATATATTTGTCTAATTTTAATTTGATACAAAATTTTAAAAAATTAAAGAAGACTTTTAATTTAAGGATATGCACATTATACAAAAATATTTTCTTATCTTTGTGGTCTTAAACATGTAACATGAAGTGTTAGAATTAAAGAATTGCCACATCTCCCCCCACAAAAAGAAACATTTTATTATAAACAGAATAAAAATAAAAGTACAACAAATAAATTTAAAATGGAGGACTACTTATTAAATCTAGTTTCGACTCTTCAAATAAGATTTTGATCAAAAAAATTTCTCCCACAGTTTGAGACTTTTCATAGTTTGAACAACAAGTTGTAGTTTGTGTAACAGAAAATCATTGAACTTTTTGTTAAGTAGAAGTTGTTGCAAACGTATATATGAAAATGAGTACACATTAATTATCTAGATAGTCTTCTCGTTTGAAGTTGAGTTATTTCATTCTCCTTGTTGCATCAAGTTTTGTTGATATAGTTAATTTACCGATAATAAAAAAATTGTAATTGCTTAATTGAACAATTCTCACAATATTTCTTGTTTTAAGAAGAGGAATAATAATAAAATAACATAAAAAAATCGTAGTATAAAAATGTGAGAAAATTTCTCTATTTATAGCCTAGAAAGATAGTATGGAAAGTTGTTTATTGTACCTTATCAGTTAAGTCATAACCCTTTAAAAAATCACAACCATTCGTAAAATGTCACAATTTATCGAAAAAGTCACAACTCTTTAAAAAGGTCACAATTCTTCGGAGAAGTCACTACCCATCAATGTGAAAAGACGTCACCTTTTAATAAACATATAAATAAAATATAAAATGTAGAATATATACTAAATTAGGTGTTTTAAGTTGGGGGTATCATAATAATTTAACATTCAAGTTAGGGAGTGTGTGTATATATATATATACGACTGATTTTTAATATATACAATAAAGTAATTAATTTACAATAAATATAATCATATTTTATTTATATAAAAAATAGTCAAAAGTCATAGAAAATATACACAGACTATACAATATAGTTTGCCAAAGGTCATAAAAAGCGTACAACTATGATACCCCATAACTTAAAATACATTTGCGACTCGTAAACACCAATGCATAGATAAGAAAAGTTTCAGGCCAAAGAGATCATTAAAGAAAAGATTCAAGTTTAAAGGTTCATTATGGAGAGATACTACAAATTATCTCATTTCTCAGCTGACTTTGAACGAGCATATCTCCTAATATATGAAGAATTAGAGGACCTACCACTTATCAAATTAAAGGTATTTGAGTCTAGTTTCCAGCAAAATAAACCACTCATTAAAACAATATCGGAGTAAGAAGTTATGTTCATTCTACGACAGACGCGTGCACGGCCCAATCACTGCGAGACATGTGGCACTTTAGAGAAAGTCGGCCAAACTTGTTGTTTTTATATTAGAAGTTTGGGATATACTTTCTCATATACTCAAGAACGCGTAAGGACTGGTTTCAAGTTATATCTTCAAGTTTTTCTCACCTTCAATCCTCCAAAGTTTAAGGTAAGTTAGTTTCTTCAAGAATAGAGTGTCTTCCTCTCCATAGACCTATAGATCTACTTAGCTAAATGTCTTCTTGAAGGAAAAAGTATTGTTATTGGAGAATAGAAAAGGGCAAGGGCTCCTTTTCTTGGATATATAGGTATGACTCATCTTCTATCTCCATAAATAGTATTCCAAGGATGCTTTAAGTATAATTTGCGGGTATGACTCACGGGACGGTGATAGGAAGCCGTGAGTCCATGTTTTACCCATGGTAGTTGATGTTTTGATGAGGAGGGACTTTGTAGAAGGTTGTGTTGGCTGTTGTTTTGACCAAATGAGGGGTCAATGCTATTGTATTGGGGAAGTAAGCTGGTTACGATAAAATGGAAGGCTAGGTATAGAGAACGTGACTCTTTTAGTTCTTGAAAGTTTGTCGCTCACCAAAAGTTTGATGAAATGCCTAAATCGCTAAGAATATATTGTAGCTGGTTATATGAGCTCCTATTATTTTAATTTATGGCATTAGTTCTCTACCAACTTAAACTATAAGCTTATAAAGGAATTGACATCGTTAACAAAGAACTCGTGGGAAGGTGTTCGAAGGCCATGAGTTTTACTTTTTATGTTAAGTGTGGATGATTAAGGGGGCTGGCTCTTTATGATTAAAGGATTGAGGAGTAATACTGAACATGTAAATAAGTCATAAGACTACTTGTAAAGTAGAGAAGGGTGTGGTGATATGCCATTCATCTATGGTAATTGTTGAGATTATCGCTCGTGAACTATTATTGTATTTTTTGCCTTGTTGTAATTCTTGATTAGTTTCTTATACTATCCTTTTTATGGTTTTATGTTATAGATAAAGTTGTCAGCAAAGGAGTTTGATGACGTAAGATAGCAAGTCCCGTAGTAAGGTATGTAAAGCTAAAACCTCTTTTGCCCTTAAGGCACGACCTAAACTCGCATGTTCTTCCGATAAATGTCACTAGAGATTCTATGATACTTGAAAGAAAGTTAACCTATTTTATAAACCATCTCATGTTGAGTCCTAAACCTATAGAGTTACAGTACTCTTCAAGGAAGCTATATGTTTCACACAACTATATTTGTCTACAGTTAAAACTCTTTGAAGTTAGCGGCGTACAGGTTGCATAAATTTTAAAAAAGCAGTTGGCCACAGACTGTGCGTAAGTGTATAGGTCACAAGATATATAATTCTCAAGCTAAAGAAAGTAATCACAAATTGTATCACGAGCTATGTGATTAATGAATTAATTGTTATAAATATTTGCATGCAGTTGAGATTATAGACTACTCTGCAGCGTCGAGTGGGTATTTTTAGGCCTACTACATGCGATGCTACTCTGTGCACATAATTTAGATATAGTCAGCTGGAAATTCCCATCATGGATTCACCTGACTAATAGAGGCATGCGGGGACACCATACAGGAGACCTAGGGGCGTACCTTGACAGACCTCGTTACCTAGACTATGAGATTTCACACGTGGTCATGACAGTTGACTACAGATGCCATACAGGGTCCACTAATCGCCGTCAATAGGCCATCATGTGATTCTCTGACTGTCAGTTTTACAAAGAGCAAAGAAGTGATATAATGAAGTAAAGATACCACTTAGGAAAACTATAGGGATTCTATATATAAATGACTAAGCCACGAAATATTAGATCAGGACCCCTGAGGTTTGTAACAATTCCAGTTACGGATTATGTCTTCTGCATATATATGCTTAGATTTGCCTATCTTGATATTTGATGCATTTTAGCATTCTTATATGTCTACTTGTTATTATGTTTATTTTACATACCAGTACATGTTTATATGTACTGACGTCCCTATTATTGTGGGGTTTCATTTGTATCACTACATACTCAGGTCCTCAGGACGACAAGCATTTTCAGTAGACTAGAGACTTCCAGTTTAGCAGTTGGTAAGCTCCACCTCAACTTGGAGCTATCAGATATTTAAAGCCTATATTTTGATACGTATGTACATATATCATAATGGGTATGTCGGGGCCCTGCCCCAACTAGTTATCAGAATCTCAGATGCATACTCTTTAGAGGCTTCTTACACTTAGTTTTGTTTCCATTGTAAAGTAGCCCAGTGGGTCCTTTTGTTATCTATGTTTTAGTATGTGTCTTCATATAGGTTCCGCTTCTTATGAATCTACAACATTGGCATGAGATTAGTAAAGATAATTAGTAGGTCCTTGTGTATATCCTTGATGTCCACCCCTTTCTAGTTAGGGGTGTGACAAACTTGGTATCAGAGCACAAGATTCAAGTGTCTCAGGGAGTCTATGAAGCTGTGTCTAGTAGGACCTTTTTTATAAATGTGTTGTGTGCCATATTTATAATTTAGGGACTACATGGGCATTTAGGAATTTTACCTTCTTTCATAATCTAGATCGTGCAATACAGCTAAGTCATAGAAAGTTAATTCTAACTCAAACTATTTTCTTTATTTGTGATTCAGATCATGTCTAGTACGGACAAGGATAAAGAAGGTCCGAGGTCCATACTAGTACTACTCAGGAGGCAGCCATTTAAGAGCAGTCCCAACTAGTAGGTGATCAGACCAGCGGTCAGTAGAGCTTGCCATGTCCTATGTTTCCAGGTCCTCAGATTCCCAGGATAGAAGGAGCTACATGAGTTCCTACACCTCCAGTAGTACCAACGGTAGTTCATGTACTACATGTACCACCACCAGGTACCTCAGAGAAAGATCTTAGAGGGGCAATACAATTGCTCACACAGTTGGTAGCTGCTCAGGTCCAAAGACAAAATGCAATTGCACCTAGTACGATTTGGGAAGAGGCAGCTGGATCCAGAGTACGTGATTTCCTCCATATGAATCCCAGTGTTCACAGGATCTAGGGTGACAGAGGACCTATAACGGTTTATAGATGAGATCAACAAAATTCTTAGGGTCATGCATATCTCTGAGACTGAGGCAGTTGAATTAGCCTTCTATCATCTAAAAAATGTCTCTATTACTTGGTACGAGATGTGGGTGGACTCTAGGGGACAAAATGCTCCTCCAGCAATTTGGAAGGAGTTCTCTAGGGCCTTATGGAGCAATTTTTTCCACTAGAGCTTAGGGAAGCGAGGGTTGATGAATTTTTAAACTTTCGACAAAACAACCTTAGCGTTAGGGAGTATAGCATGTGATTCACTCAGTTGGCTAGATTTGCTCCTGAGATGGTTAGCACCCAAAATGCAAGAATGCATCACTTCATTGGTGGACTTGGGGATCATTTGATTGGTTCTTGCACTGTTGCTGCATTAAATCGGGATATGGATATTGCAAGACTTATGGCACGCACTCAACAGACAGAAGGCCGTATATAAAATCGTAGGGCTGAGAGAGAAAGGGAACAAAATAAGAGGGCTAGGAGTGCTGGAATATTTCAGGGAGATGCTAGAGTTTACTCCAGTAGAGGTCCGCCCAGACACGCTCAATCACTAGACCGCTCCACTGCTAGTGCCCCAGCTCAATCATCGATACCTAGGTAGGAGCAGAGTTAGACTTTGAGGGAACATAATCCCCACTATCAGAGAGGTGATAGTCGAGGACTACCGACTCGACCTACTTGCAGGCACTATGGCTGATCTCACCTGGGAGAGTGTCGATATGGATCTACCGCTTCCTATGGGTGTGGAGTTGAAGGTCATAAAATACGTGATTGTCCCAAGCTTCGAGTTGAGGGTAGAGATGATAGGCCACAATATACTAGCTCTGTAGGAGCATTCTCATCATCAACACCTTATTCATCATGTGGTCCTGAACCACCAGCAGGGGCAGGTACAGGCAGGGGTAGATGATCTGGTTCTAGAGCTGGCCCAAATTGAATGTATGCACTAGCAGGTCATTGACATAGATCCCGGTACCCACCCTATATCTATTTCACCTTATAGAATGGCGCTAACAGAATTGAAAGAGCTAAAGGAGCAGCTGAAAGATTTTCTTGACAAAGGTTTTATTCGCCCTAGCATATCACCTTGGGGTGCTCCAGAACTATTTGTACGGAAGAAGGATGACACAATGCGGATGTGTATAGATTACAGGCAGCTTAATAAAGTGACGATAAAGAACAAATACCCCCTTCCAAGGATAGATGATTTATTTGATCAATTTCAAGGAGCTAAGTGCTTTACAAAGATTGAATTGAGATCCGGATATCATCAGCTGAAGATTTGAGAAGTAGATATTCCCAAAACAGCTTTCCGAATGAGATATGGACAATTTGAGTTCCTCATCATGTCATTTGGACTAACAAATGCTCCAGCAGCCTTTATGGATATGATGAATAGGGTTTTCAAATCATTTATGGATATGTATGTGATTGTATTTATAGATGACATCTTGATATATTCACGTGATGGTAGAGAACATGCAAATCACCTGAGAGTTGTCCTACAAACACTCATAGAGCACCAACTATATGCCAAGTTCTCTAAATGTGAATCTTGGATGAACTCCGTAGATTTTATTGGCCATGGGGTCTCTGGTGAAGGCATTAGAGTAGACTTCAAAAAGATTGAGGTTGTAAAGAGTTGGCCTCGGCCTACTACTCCGACGGAAGTGCGTAGTTTTTTGGGACTGGCTGGATATTACCGCAGGTTTGTAGAGGGCTTCTCCTCTATTTTTGCACTATTGACCAAGTTGACGCAGAAGGCTGTGAGGTTTTAGTGTCCGATGCGTGTGAGAAAAGCTTCCAAGAGCTGAAAGATACATTGACTAAGGCGCCAGTATTGGCCTTACCAAAGGGTACAAAAGGGTATGTAGTTTATTGTGATGCTTCAGGCATTGGCCTAGGGTACGTCTTAATGCAATAAGGGAAGGTGATAACATACGCTTCTCGACAATTGAAGCAATACGAACAAAACTACCCCACTCATGATTTGGAGCTCGCTGCAGTGGTATTTGCGCTTAAGATTTGGCGACACTATTTGTATGGGGTACATGTTGATATATTTACAGATCATAAAAGTCTCTAATATCTTTTAAAGCAAAAAGACTTGAATATCAGGCAAAGAAGGTGGCTAGAGTTGTTGAAAGACTATGATATGAACATTCTATACCACCCAGGTAAAGCTAACGTGGTAGCAGATGCTCTTAGTCGACTATCTATGGGTAGTCTAGTACATTTACCATGTGTACAACAGGAGGTAGTACGATATGTTCACAAATTGGACAGCCTAGGAGTCCGACTTCTAGAAGTCGAAGATGGAGGCGTAGTCGTACATAATACTGCCGAATAATCATTAGTGGCATTGGTGAAAGAGAAATAGTATGACAACCCAATATTTCTACAATATCGAGAAGGGATTCGTGAGCACCAAATTACTGCATTCGAGTTAGTAGAAGATGGCACCTTGAGATGCCAAGGCAGACTATGTGTTCCAAATATAGATGGGTTAAGGCAGAAAATCATGGATGAAGCACCTTGTTCCCGATACTCAATTCATCCAGGCTCCACAAAGATGTATCATCACCTTAAGGAGGTGTATTGGTGGAATGAAATGAATAGGAATATTGCGGAATATGTGGCACAATGCTCCAATTTCCAACAAGTTAAAGCAGAACATCACAGGTCCGGTGGCCTAGCTCAAACTATGGACATTTTAATATGGAAATATGAGGCTATTAATATGGATTTCATTACATGTTTAACTTTCTATTTTAAGAGATATGATTCCATTTGGGTGATCATTGATCGATTGACGAAATTAGCCCACTTCTTGCCAATTAAATCCAGCAGCACAGCCGAAGAATATGCCAAGCTATATGTAAGGGAAGTTGTTAGCTTGCATGGGACTCCAATATCCATTATTTCAGATAGGGGTGCCCAGTTTACGGCACATTTCTGGAGATCATTCCAGAAGAGTTTGGGCACATAAGTGAGCCTTAGCACTACATTTCACCCGCAAACAGATGGCCAAGCAGAACGCACTATTCAAACACTCGAAGATATGTTGAGAGCATGTGTTTTAGAATTTAAAGACAATTGGGATGATCATATGCCCTTGATAGAATTTGCCTACAATAATAGCTATCATTCAAGCATTGGCATGACTCCGTTTGAATCCCTCTACGGGCGTCGGTGTAGATCGCCTATTGGTTGGTTTGAAGTAGGTGAAACTCAAATATTAGGACCAGACTTTGTTCACCAAGCCATTGAAAAAGTAAAGTTGATAAAAGAGCGACTGAAGACGGCTCAGAGCCGACAAAAATCATATGCAGACATACGCCTTAGAGACATAGAGTTCCAAGTTGATGACTGAGTATTCTTGAAGGTATCCCCTATGAAGGGCGTTATGAGATTCGGGAGGAAAGGTAAGTTGAGCCCCAGGTATTAAGTAACAATAAGGGCATTTTTGAATCAAAATACTGACCACAAAAGTATTTTAAAACCAAACTATATATTAAAGGTGACATTTGTATTCAATTTCCCATAATTTAAGGATTTTCTATCCCTTTTTTGAATTAAGATAACCGGCAAGCATATAATAAATATATAATTATACATATCAACTAAATAAACAGTAAATTCAAATTTGGCGCAACACTATTCACACACTAAAATAGTGTAAAAACTGATGCTGGATTGAAGCATTAAAATATCAAATTTTACACGAAAATAAAATTTAGTGTAAAATATGATGTTAGATTGAAGATGGTCTAAAAGATACCCACGTAACAAAGCAATAAAAATTGCTTCCTGCGTTAAAAGATGTCAAGAATATCTTTATAGAGTTCTCATTATATAAAATGCTCCTCTCTTTTTTTTTTAATTAAAAAAAAAATCCTTAAACAAAATCAAGATTCATAGGTTAGAATACAACGTAACCATCCAACATGTGTTGTCCAAGCTTATTGATAACTTCATTCCATTACTTATCTCAAATCTTCCCTTTGTCTTCACTCAAAGAACACACAAGATTCTATTCAAACCTATTAATTAGGCAACATTAGTAATTAGTTATTCCAACCAAAGAAAATGTCTGAGCAACAACAACCAATCAATGATATGCCTGTACAACCCAAAAACACTCCAATTACTCAATCTTCATCACATTCTAACGGATCATTTGGCACAGTTTTCATTATCCTCGCTGTGATTTTAGTAATATCTCTTATTTCTTGCGTAATTGGACGCATTTGTAACAAAAGAAGAAATGGAGATCATCATCACTCACCTAAACAACGCCATGAAATCCATACTAAAGGTAGAGAAGGTCATCATGACAAAGAATATGGTATTGATAATAAGAGAATTCCAAATTCAAAAGTGGCTGCATCAAATGGAGATCATCCAAATATTCCTACTAGTTCTATGCCATTTGATAATATTGAACGTCATGGTAAAGGAGGGGTGAGGTTTGCCGAAGATCATTAGAATTTACGACTTCTAATGTGGTTGTAAATAAAAATATATTTAGTTCATTAACAATGTTTGTATTTACTTTTTGAGATTCAAGTATGAAAATGTTTCTAAATAAATGTATAATTACCAAAATTACAGTAACTACAACTAGAAAAACTAACCAATTAATACTACTAACATGTCCAACTCATGATTCAATTTTGAAGGGGTTAGATTATGATGCATTATTAGTGTAATAACTTGATCGTATATAGCATTTGGGAGTTAATTGAGGGGTTCAGGTTAGGACTTGAGAGTTACAGATGGATTTTGGCACCTACAAATCCATCCATACTTACTAAAGCTCAATTGTGTCTCATTTTATGATATATGTAATATAATACTACCTAATTTATGAAGTTGGGGTCGAATCCATAAGGACCGGCAGGAGAGATAACACACAAATAACTTTATAAATTCAATACAAGCTAGCACGATATTCTTTCTCTTATATATAAGCCAACAACATAAAAGAATAAAACAATTGTACCAAAAGCAATCTAAATGGTACATTAAATTAACACTTACTCCTTTCCATGAAAGCACATGTCAGCACCACTACTAAGCATCTGTACTAATTGCACAAAATGTAGCTCCAGCCCCTCTGCTTCACAACTGTGCAAAACCAAAGTTCAATTCCTCTCCGACCCGTCGAGTTGTCGGAGGTTTCATCAGATTGGTGAAAATCGGTCGACTCATCTTTCTCCAGAGAAAATCGGTGAAGACATTGCAAAGAAAACTGTAAAGAATCGGAAAGGTTTTCAGGTAACCGTGAAAAATCGTCTATTTTATATGAATTTTGACTTCTCCCCTTTATCCTTCGTGGTCAGAATTAACTACAGAGGACAACGGTGACAAGCCAAGCCTTGATGCCGACGAGTTCGTTTACCTTTTGCTATATTTATTGTATACATGTTAGATCCGTATGTGCATATGTGTTGTTGCATGTTGCTAAATTATGTACTAATTAGAGAATTTAATATTTTAACCTTAGATTTAAAGTTGTGGTTTTTTAGAAATTGGGGATTTTAGAATCAAACCGAGTTCAGAGGCAAATGGACGAAAACTACAATGAATCTACTTGATAGAGCTACGGACGACTCATTTAGCGAGGTAATGAATTGAATTTTCACTTCATCAGAAAAATGTATAGATATTTGTGGCAGTTTTTATCTTTCGTACCAATGACCATGATATTTCATTAATTAGGATATTATTTTTTGGTTTTAATTCTCCTTTATTCTCTCTGTTGACTGTTGTAAAATTATAGTAGTTTGTTTGAACAATACGCGATGATCAAATCTCCACTTTTTTCATTTTTACAATTCGTTAACTACGTTCTATGTATAATACAACTTGACGCCGAGTTGTGTTGTTTTGATTGTTGAACATATTGATCTCATTTGCTATATTCATGATTTTCTTTGATTTTTGCAGGTTTTATGATTTCTGTTGAGCAACAAATGTCGTTGGATTGTAAGTAGCTATACATTCCTTCTCCTTTAATATATTTCATTTCACTAGCTTAATGTAGGGCGATGGTCTGGATGAGTTGTTTGAGCTTAAGATCCTCTTTTTTTGTTCCTTTTTCTCCATTGTTATGGTTCTTCTGTGTGCTTCTTTCCTACACCTCACTTGTGGAAGACCTAGCAAAGTACAAAATATAAATGAAGCACAAGATCAATAGGTAATTCCAATGGTTAAGATTAATGTTTGTTTTGTTTTGCTACAATTATATCAACTATCAAGTATGTTGTTTGATAGGCATCATTTTAGTTCATTACTGATTTGTATTTTGGTTGGAAATATAGAAAACCGTTTTAATAGAGTACCTTAATCATTATTTGAGTATTGGAATAAAATTTCTCCAAATGGGACAATATGTATATTTAGTGCTCATATAGCCCATCTCAATTGGTTTAGGTTTGAAGCACAGATTTTTTAATTTGTTGATCGCAATTTTCTGTGCATAACAATTTATTTTTCCTGAACAAAGTAGGATCATTTTGTCATCATATTTGCTAGGTTCATCGTTTCCATAACAACAACTTATTTTCCTTTGCAATGTCGAATCGTTTTGGACTTCTCTCATTTGTTATCCGCTTATTGTTATGCTAAATCTTTGAACAAGTTCTAGCTACAATGGATTTATGTGACAGAGACAATACTTCTAAAATGTAGTTTATATGCATTTTATAAGTTGTATAACTTTTGACTAAGGTGTATGATGTTATACATACATAAATAAATATGACAGATTTAAATATTTTCTTTGAACACAAAGGTCATATTTAGCTGGAATTAGTGCTTAAGGTAACTATTTTTGCTGGTACAATTAGCTAAGTTGAAGGATATTAGTGGAGAAATTTCTTGAGGTATGATAGGATACATGAAGATGGATTAACACCCACATTTTTCATGGCTCTTACAAATTATTATGGGCTATATCAAAGAAGAAAGAAAGTTATGATTTCAATGGGTTCATACGTTCTATTTAAAAGGAAACTCTATAGACAATATTCCTACACATAAGAAAGCGAATTGGGTAGTTAGGGAAATACTGGATGCAAGATCTTCGTTGCCTACGGGAATCCCCTGCCATACTGCCCTTGACATTTCATTGATAAAGGTCATGTGGTCAAAAGTTGTTTGTAATAGATCGCCCAAAAACACTATCCTAGGATTCCTGTATACTGTCGTTGTCTACCATACTTGGATTGAGAAAAACAAATGCAAGTTCCAACAGAAATGACGAGCACCAACTGTAGTTCTGAAAGAGATTGCCATAGAACTACAGATAGCTGGCCAAAAGTGTAGTTAGTAATAGTTAGCATCTTTTCGTATAGATGAAAGCAATAGTAATGGTCTGAATTCTTTGACCTTGAGTTCAAAAGGGACTACCAGTATATATTTGCAATTTGGTTGAATAAAATTTTATCTTTTGACGAAAAATAAAAAGAAAGAAAAGAAAAACTAACAAGGATCACTTAGTCTGATATGTTGAATTTGTGGGCTAATCATTCCTCCTCACTCTTTCAGCATTGGATTTACATGTTTCGGTAAGTTCTTGATGAGTTTCTTTGATGTTCTTCCACGTTAAGTTTTTCTACTGGATCTGTGATAATTGTGTTGATAATGCACCAAATGTATTGACAAATTATTATAAGAGAATGTAAAAATTGACTCTCTAATAGATAATGTTGAGATATAATGCACTGAAATATTCTACACAATAAAATTATATATTTCATCTTTTATTTAGTTTCTCTTATGCAATGTTGTTTTTTAGAATGTCATTTCTGTTAACTCCTTTTTATACTTTCCTATAAGATAAGAAAAATTATGATGATTTTCATTTAACATAAATATGAGGACTTTAAGAGCCTATTTGGATTGTGACTTATTTCAAATCTTTTCAAGTCAAAGCTACTTTTAAACATTTTTGAAGTATTTCGATAAAATAAAGTAGTGCTTATAAGAAAGCCCGTTTGGATTGACTTATTTTAAGTCTTTAATAAGTCAAAATTACTTTTGAGTAGTTTGAAGTATTTCGATAAAATAAAGAAATGCTTATAAGCATTTATTTTTAAATCAAAATAACAAGAACAAGCCAAAAATCATAAGTTAAATTTTTTTAACTTATGACTTTTGGCTTATGGGTCAAAAGTCAAGAGCCAATCCACAGTTTGATTTGTGTTTCCTATGACTGATAAGGTTTATGGTATTGGTCGATCTATGTCAAGAGCTATGGTATGTCAATTAATCGATCTATGTCAAGAGCTATGGTATGTCAGTTAGGAAAAAAGGACAAGCTAAGCTCTTGAAAATGATAACAAACAGATCAAAGGTGATTATATGTGCTACGATTTCATAGAGTTTGATCAGCCACAATACTACTACCAAAGAAAAATGTGTTTGTAGTTTTCCTATGTATAAGAAGCTCCTACAATCATGTGTGAAAGTTACCATAAAGTTTACATAAAAATGTAGTTGATAAATAAATTTGTGTATTTTGTTTTTTTCTTATTTTGTTTGTGGCATTTATAATTGGATAAATTTTAGGAATCACATACTTTTAATATGAAATTACAATCTATCCCTCTTTAGTTTGTAATTACATTAATTCCTTAAAAAGAAACACAAATCAGATACATAATATGTAGCTCGAATACATTAAAGAGTATCTCGGATACATTATAACATAAATCGGATACATAATATGTAGCTCGGATACATTAAAAATTAGCTCGAAGACATAATATGTAGCTCGAATACATTAAAAACTAGTTCGAATACATTATTAAATAAACTGAATACATAATATGTAGCTTGGATACATTAAATACCGACTCTGATACATTAATACGTAGCTCGGATACATTAAAGAAATAAGGGATTTTAGAGGTCTTTAGAAATAGAAGGGGATATTGGAAATAAGTGAAACATAAGACTGTGTATTTCAGTAATTTTTTCTTTATAATTTGACCGAACTGACTTTTCGGACAGATTCTACTGGAATCATTCTCTTCACAAGAATGAGTTTGATTTTGCTCATGACATTTAAGGAGATGAAGTGTTAGGATGGCTTCAAAACTATGGATAAACTGAGTGGTATAAATGTTGCAAGTTTGAGCTTTCCTTCCAAACTAAGATAGGATTAAAGATTAATTGTAATAGGTTGTAGTGCTTTTACATTGTTTTTACCTAAGGAATTTCTCTAATTTGTTCCGTTGATAACTTGATATAACGTGTTCAATTTGCTTTTAGCAACTTCTAAATGCCTACTTTGTGATGCTCTTCTAGACACTATCAACTCATAGCGAACTTGCATCTTTACCAGATTATAATGCAAAAGTTGTTGTCATTCTTTTAATTTTACTAACCAGGTACTGTTGGGTACGGGCCATGCCCATCTAGTATATATATATATATATATATATATCAATAGCAAGGACACAACACAAATATGTACTACCAAGGAATTGGAAACGTCTTGAGGTGTGTCATGTGTGCATTGCCATAGAATTTTGATACAATAGAAAAAGATTAATCAAATTCAAATCGGTTAATACATGGATAACATTTGGTTTATGTATACAATTGATATTCTCTCGAACTATCAAACGTATATCTCCTGAACTCTTATTAGACCCTTAGCAACAAAACACCAAACATTACTCGAGTGGATATACTTCATTTTCTTAAATGAGAAATTAGTTGATGTCTAATCCAACAACTAATTTCATCAATTCCTCACTAATGAAGTTTTACCCTGCTCTATTTTATTTTCTCAAGCCAAAGTAGTGTTAGAGTGTTCAACCAATATTTTCAACCACGATTAAAACTTGAAGACAAAAATAGATTAATGCATAATAACCGATTTTAGAACTAATCAAGGAGTTACATACCCACATCTTGCACACACCCCTAGCATTAGCTACTCATAAAGGCAGAAATAAAGATTATACCCAAATAAGAAAATTCAATTTAAAACAAAAATTGATAGCCAAACTTGAGAAGGTATTTCTTTCGTAGCAAGCAAGAAAATTCTTAGCTACTTTTTTTTTATCACTCACTACATTATCCAATTATTAGAACTCTCTACCATATTTTAGGGTGGGGATTTTGACACATTGCTATTTTGAGACTTTTGGGGATTTTGATGTTGATTATAAAATCCAATTACTTGAAATATTTAGATGCTAGTTTCATGTTTTTGAAGTGTAAGCCCAAAACCTAGATTAATATGCTACTATAATTTAAGGATCTGATTATCGAATGGTTTTAGAACCGATAAGGATTGGGTAACTCAATTTTGAATTTTAACCTGATGATTAGAATTTGACCTTTTTGAATTTGAGCTAGAATGTATATTTATTTAATTATTTAAATCGATCCATTAAATTTATTTAATGATAGTTATTATTCTTTAGATTAGTTTTGGGTCGTTTGGATGCATTTTAAAGAGGCAAAGCAATTCTAAGGGTTAAAAGCTCCCGTAAAACGGGGCTGTAAGACTATGATCACAATGGGGTAACTTATGTAATTAATTGCTACTTAATAATATGGGTGATATCATAAACATTTGGGGACAAGCTTATATATGTATATCAGGTGGAAAAGAGATAAATTTGAAATGTCATATTTTAGTTGTGAATATCTTTAAATAAGGAGAGTTGAAATGTATATAAAGTATTTTGTATTGGTTATTGTTAAATTGATGTCGATATAGTACTCATGGTGAAATGTATATAAAGTATTTTAATATATTTATACCTTAGGAGCAAGGAGTGTTTTAATTCAATTAAATTGAAAAGTTATTATGTTAGTATTTAAATTATATTTCAGTAGACTTGGATAATTATTATTGAAAGATCACAAGTTACAAGTAAAAAAATTGATATGAGTTCACATGCATGTTGAAATCGTAATTTGATATATATTGTGTATATTTTGATATCAAATGATACTTACATTGATTTGCTACTAAGTCTTCTTTCAGCTTTGAATTGTAATTACTCCATATTTATTGAGTAGTACTATGATGGTATACTTAGTGTTTTTTTTGTGCCATCTCTATTTTCCATAATTCAGAATGAGATGTGAAATGTGATTTGCTACCAGGTATACACACAAGCACAGCTGATCGCATAAATAATATATTTATTTGAAAAATCGAATGACATACTCATATGAACTTATGATTAATAATTTATAAGACGTAACTATTACTGATCAACTAACCATGTAGTATTTATTTTTTTCAA
This sequence comes from Solanum piurae, assembly GCA_029582685.1. Classification (NCBI taxonomy): domain Eukaryota; kingdom Viridiplantae; phylum Streptophyta; class Magnoliopsida; order Solanales; family Solanaceae; genus Solanum; species Solanum piurae. The sequence continues at coordinate 15,779 of JAJOOO010002405.1, forward strand.
AATTGTGATTTTGATTTATTACGACTGTAAAAATATAAAACTAATTAATTTTATGCTAACAAATGATCAAGGACATACTTTTAAAGCTTAGAATTAACATCGAGAGATGAATATTTCAGAGTAGTGTTTGGTTCCCAATTCTACTGAGTTCTTGAGTTATGTCTATTTGATTCAAATTATCAACGACTACTAAGTAATTGGATCATTTTCTCTCATTGTAGTCTTCCGAATTACTAGTCGCCTATTCAAATAGTTTCTCACCTGTATTCTTATGGAATTAATCGATTAAGAATATAATGCACTTACACCATTTAACTGGACAACACAATTAAGTATATTTCTATCCTAACCGCAAGTTCGTGACCTAATTCTAGGAAATTAGACCATGACCGACTACTAAAAAAACGACGGACAAAAGCGACGAACTGCGTCGTTTTTTTGGTCAAATTCGACGGAAAAGCGACGCAGTCTTGTTCGCCGCTTTTTGGGTCGACACTTTTCAAAAAGCGACAGACTGCGTTGCTTTCTATTTATTTTTTCAGGATTTTTTTAAAAAAGCGACGGACAACGTCGCTTTTTTATATTTTCATTTTTTTTATTTCCAAAAAGCGACGTAGTCCGTCGTTTTTCTGGAAATTTAAATTTTGAAAATCCCAGAAAAGCGACGGACTAAAGGACCCTGTCCGTCACTTTTCTAGGTTTTAAAAAAAAAATGCAGAAAAGTGACGGACAAAACCACCCTGTCCGTCACTTTTTCTGCATTTTTTTTACAACATAAACTGACAGTTTCTGCTGTCCATCTGCAAAAGCAATTCAATTCAATCCAGTCACAATCAAACACACAACATTATAAAGAAGATGCACAAAATATAAAACAACAAACTTAAATTAACATTCAAAAATATCTAAATCACAATTTAAAGACTTATAAAGTCTTTCAAAATTCGTTTCAAAATTTCAAAAAGTTCATAAAAGAGACCTAAACTAGGGAGTGTGATCTACAAAATCCTCCTCCTCCTCACTGTTGTCATCGGTGTCCTCGGAAGCCGAAGATGTAGTAGGTCGACGAGCGAGGTTCAACACTTGTTTCTTTGATTTGTTGAACGGTCGCACTCATGCTTTGTTGTTCAGCACTCTTCTCCGCTCAGACTCTGCCAGTGCCGATGTAAGTTGTGTTATTTGAGCTGACATAAACAAGTCAAAAAGTTATTTTCGATATATTCATAATAATAATATCTGTCACACCTATTTTTCATTCAGCGGAAGGGTTTTTCCAATTTAAGTGACGGTATTGATTAGGGATTGTTTTTTGTTCCAGAATCGTCACTTGGAATTGAGTTATGGTGTTTCAAGTCACCTTTTTTTTAATCCCTAATCAAAAGAAAATGACTCTTTATATGGTCTGTGAACTAGAAATTCGGGTAAGAAATTCTATTGACCGGGGGAAAGGTATTAGGCATCCCTCGAGTCCCGTGGTTCTAGCACGGTCGTTTTTATTGACTTATACTTACTTTAAAATATTTTTGGATATATTATTTTCAGGCCATGACTTGTTCGCATTTTTATTGTTGAATTTTTATTTGGTCTCAAACCGAATGCATAGCTGCATTCTCGACTTTTAACATATAAATAGCTTAAGAGCATCACTGTTTTCTTCTCTCGAGTGTGTCACCTAATATTTTATGTCTCACATCTTGATTTTACAAAATAAAATATATATTAGAATAATTTTACCAAGGTGTGTCACCACATCCTTGAATTTCTTTTAAATGTTTCAAAACAAGATGTGTAACCACATTCTTAATTGAAAAAAATATTTTTAACACTCTTAAAACTCATCTAGTCATTAAAAAAAACAAAGATTTTTTCCTTTATACATAAAATCAAATAAAGTAAAAATAAATCTAAATGTTGAGGATACAATATATAATTCTGACATCATTTCTATATCCTTTTATTTTATATTAATAATAATAATTTATTTAATTTTATGTTAGCCTAGCTATCTCTACTTTATCATTATTATCTAAATGAAGACAAGAACAATGACATGACCCGTTCATTTTTAAGAGGTCACAACTAGCGAATAAAAATAAATAAAATAAAAAGTAATCATTGTTAAAGCTACCTTCATTCATTAAACAGAGATATAATAGCTAACAAATTGTTCATTTCAATCAAATTATGAATAAAACAAATAGAAAAACTTTTCATAAAATTACATCAAATTCCATAAATAAATTAAAGAGATAATGTAAAGTTGAATACCGCAAAATTTTAACCGAAGCTCGATTAGAACACCCACAATTTTTGTAGGTTGTTTGTGATGATATATGTATTTGTGTTGATACGAAAATAATGGGTAAAGAAAAAAAGATGTGAATGTATGATTATTGTTTGAAAGAAGAATAAAATAAAAATGGAGTTTTTGGTATGGGGTGTGATTCTGTAATGTTTTTTTCTTTCTGTGCGTGTGTCTGTTTATATATTTTTGTAGTCTTTTTCTGCTTTTTCTCGTCTGTGTTGTTTGTTGTATGTGTATTGTTTAAGTGTATTTTTTCTTTGTCTGTGTGTTGCTGATGTTGTAGTATATGTAGTAGTAGTAGTATGTGTGTGTCGTGTGTGTAGTCAGGGGCGGATCTATGAAGGGATGTGGGGGTGCCACGCCACCCCCGAACTTCGACGGAAACTCTATATATACATAGGTATATATATATATAATATTTATATAAATATAAAGTGTGCCACCCAGAGAACAAAACTGGCTTGTGGTGCCACGGTAGGAGGGAAACTTTAGAAGGTTGATGTTTTGCAGGTTCGAATCCCATTTGTACCTATTTTTTTGAGAAATTTGTTGCAGACGTTTTTCAAGAAAAAAAAGGCTCCAAACACGTTTTTTAAGGAAAAACAGCTTGCACATTATTTTATTTTATTTTATAATTGTTATTGACTTAAATTAAATTAATTACATTATTACTCCTTTGACTTTTCTTTTATTTGGCACCCACGGACTCTAAATCCTGGATCCGCCACTGTGTGTAGTGTGAGGGGAGAAGTGGGGGTTAAGGTGAGTGAAGTGGGTAGAGGTTTAGGGGTAATGGGTAGTTTAAGCTATTTTTTATTTTCTAAATTAAATATATAAAAAAAATTAAATTAATTAGTTTGAACTAAAAAGTTAAATAGCCAATCTAAAAATATAAATAAGAAGCATTGGCTTATTTAGTAAAATCTAAATTAAAAGAATACATATTTTTTGTAAGTTTTCATTTCTTTTTTAAACAAGTTAAAATAAAACTTACCTTAAAAAGTGATTCTATTTTTGTTGTTTTCAAATCTTTTAAAATAAACTTAATAAAATAAGATAAAAGTCAAAATATTTAAGCTCTAAAAATGGTGTTAAACTTGAGTTTTTTGGTAAAAACTTATGTGTCTACAGTTTGCCCATCTTTGACTGGAAACACAAAAAGTTTTCAGACAAAGAAGTAGATAACGTGACAAATTTTTATCAGACTTGCATTTGAAGGAAAAATATGTGCGACCGAGTCCTGGTTTTGGACATCCTACATATCCCGGGTTATAAGGGAATCAAGTTACATGTAGTTCAAGGAGATGAGGTGATGAGTTGGAAGTTAAGTGAGGTTCCATCGAGGCTCCAGGTCGTGACTCTTATCTTTACATAAAAAAAAGGGTAAAGGGCCTAAAATACCCTTGAACTATTGGAAATGGTACAAAACTACCCTTCATCCACCTATTGGCTCCCAAATACCCCTGACATCTACCTATTGGCTCCCAAATACCCCTGACATCCACCTATTGGTTCTCAAATACCCTTTCATCCACCTTTGGGTCCAATATTGACCACTTTTATAACAGATTATCATTTAAATATCTGGCGACCATCTATTGACTACAATTTAATTACTTAAATTAATTTACAAACTCATTCATTTTACTCGATCCAAATTGACTACACTTGACTCAAGTTAATTATACCCGACTCAAATTAACTATACCCGATCCAAATTACATTTACCCCACCGATTAAAATAAATACACCCTTTATTCCCAACATTTCATTCCTCTTTCAACCGTACTTCCCCAATATATTTGCTTACAATCTCAAAAAACACTACCTAAATACGCTCATGTATCACCATAAAAAATTATGAGTGTTTTGGTAATTTCTTATGGTGATACATGTGTGTATTTAGGTATTCTGTTTCGAGATTGTAGGCGAATATATTGGGGAAGAAGGTTGACAGATGAAGTGAAATGTTGGAATGAAGGGTGTATTTGTTTTAATCGGTGGGTAAATATAATTTGGGACACGTGTAATTAATTAATTTGGGTCGGTGTAATTAATTTGGGTCGTGTATAATTAATAATGAGTGAGTTTGTAAATTAATTTAAGTAATTAAATTGTATATATCCAATAGTTGGTCGTCACGTATTTCAAAAAAATATTTAAATGATAATTCGTTATAAAAATGGTCAATATTGAACCCAAAGATGGATGGCAGGGGTATTTGGGAGCCAATATGTGTATGACAAGAGTATTTGGGAGCCAATAGGTGGATGAAGGGTAATTTTGTACCATTTTCAATAGTTCGAGGGTATTTTAGGCCCTTTTCCATAAAAAATATGAAAGATAATAGTCAAAAGGAAAATAAAAGTACAAGCTCCTATCTATGCAGTTTCTCTTGAGTCTCCACTCGAGTCTTGAATTTGAGATATCACCTTGATTTTGGTGAGTATCTTGATCTTGAATGGATTCGATGCTTGACTTGCCACTTAGAGTGAGTTTTTGGCACTCTTCAAAAATGACAATTTGAAAATGTTTTTAAATGACTGCATGTTTTCTTATCAGTAGCTGAATAGAAGCAAATGTCAGGTGGTCAGATTGCTACATGCATTGAAGAAGTTGATGCTTACTATCATGGGGATTGATTATTCTGAAAAGAGTTGAAACTTTGTTCTTGAATTTCAAATTCATGTTTCGCTTGAAGAAACCTGAAAACCATCACAAACAAAAGAAATAAACAATTTGTTTTACCCCGGTTTTCATTGGAATTTTTTTGTGAGTTATTAGCAAATGTGAATTAATGAAAAAAAATAAACTCAGATTAGGAAGTGTTTATCCTAGGAGAAAATAAAATATAAGGGCCTCAGACTAGAAAGTGTTTATCCTAGGAGAAAATAAAAATAACGTCTCATACTAGGAAGTGTTTATCCTAGGAGAAAATAAAAAATAATAGTCTCAGAATAGGAAATGTTTATCCTAGGAGAAAATAAAAATAACTGTCTCAGACTAGAAAGTGTTTATCCTAGGAGAAAATAAAAAATAACGTCTCGGACTAGGAAGTGTTTATCCTAGGAGAAAATTAAAAATAACGTCTCAAACTAGGAAGTGTTATCCTAGGACAAAATAAAAATAACAGTCTCAGACTAGGAAGTATTTATCCTAGGAGAAAATAAAAATAACTGTCTCAGACTAGGAAGTGTTTATCCTAGGAGAAAAATAAAAATAACGTCTCAGACTAGGAAGTGTTTATCCTAGGAGAAAATAAAAAATAACAATCTCAGACTAGAGAGTGTTTATCCTAGGAGAAAATAAAAATAACAGTCTCAGACTAGGAAGTGTTTACCCTAGGAGAATATAAAAATAACTGTCTCAGACTAGATAGTGTTTATCCTAGGAGAAAATAAAAAATAACGTCTCAGACTAGGAAGTGTTTATCCTATGAGAAATAATAATAGTCTCAGACTAGGAAGTGTTTATCCTAGGAGAAAATAACTAAATTCCATTATGTAGGAGGGTCCTGCTAATTTAAATCTCATTGTTTAGGAGGGTCCTGCTACACTAATTCCCATTGTCCAAGAGGATCCCGCTACACTAATTCTCATTGTTTAGGTTGGTCCTGCTACACTACTTGCCATTGTTTAGGAGGGTGCTGCTACACTAATTCCCATAGACCGTACTCTAATTCCCACTGTTTAAGAGGGTCCTGCTACTGTAATTCTCATTGTTTAGGAGGGTTCTGCTACTCTAATTCCCATTTTTTAGGAGGGTCATGCTACACTAATTCCCATTGTTTAGGAGGGTACTGCTACACTAATTCTCATTGTTTAGGAGAGTCCTGCTACTATAATTCACATTGTTTAGAAGGGTCCTGCTACACTAATTCCCATTGTTTAGGAGGGTCCTGCTACTCTAATTCTCATTATTTATGAGGGTCCTGCTACTATAATTCCCATTGTTTAAGAGGGTCCTTCTACAGTAATTCACATTGTTTAGGAGGGTCCTGCTACACTAATTCACATTGTTTAGGAGTGTCCTGCTACTCTAATTCCCATTGTTTAGGAGGGTCCTGCTACTCTAGTTTCCATTGTTTAAAAGGGTCCTTCTACTCTAATTCCCATTGTTTAGGAGGGTCATGCTACTCTAATTCCCATTACGTAGAAGGTTCCTGCTACTCTAATTCCCATTGTCCAGGAAGGTCTTGCTATACTAATTCACATTGTTTAGGATGGTCCTGCTAATCTAAATCTCATTATGTAAGAGGATCCTGCTAATCCCATTATGTAGGAGGTTCCTGCTAATCCCATTATGTAGGAGGGTCCAGCTAATCCCATTATGTAGGAGGGTCCTGCTAATCCCATTATGTAAGAGGGTCCTGCTAATTTAAATCTCATTATGTAGGAGGGTCCTGCTAATCCCATTATGTAGGAGGGTCCTGCTAAACTAAATCTCATTGTGTAGGAGGGTCCTGCTAATCTCATTATGTATGAGGGTTCTGCTAAACAAAATCTCATTATGTAGGAAGGTCCTGCTAATCTCATTATGTAGGAGGGTCCTGCTAATCTCATTGTGTATGGGGATCCTTCTTAACAGAATCATCAAATAGAATCACCACAATATTTTTTTTCCCCAATTTGGACCAGAAAAATATTATTTACGCTATTAGCATGAATGAGAAATACTTGTACCAAAGAAAAGATGCAATACAAAATGCAATTAGGGATTTTGTTCCCTAGAAATGAAAGATAATCGGGTGTTTGTTCCCTAAGGTTAAAATGCAACTAGAGTGCTTATTCCCTAGAAATGAGAGTGATTTTTTTAACAAATAAAAATATGCCCCAATTTTAAAAATGAGGAACTTTGAAACTCCTTTTAATTCATCATTTTTTTTTTCAAGAAATGATTCAATTTCGTTCTTTCAATGATATAAAAATATTGTGAGACTGAGCCCATTGTAGGACTGTCTACGTATCTTGTATAGTAAGAATCATGTCAAACGTAGTTCATAAAAACCAAAAATTATTTTTCTTTTTCTTGATTTTTTTTAAAGATATCTTTTGGGAATAGACTCGTTTCATTTTTGATAATGTCTTGACTTTAGTTGGTACCAACAATTAGTATTATGCATATGAACCCCATTCAGCTATTTTCAGATAAATATGAGGTCAACTTTGAGTAATCCTTATAGTTTCAAATTGTATCTCAAACATACTTAAGTATTTATAAGATCAGTTCATCTTGCATAAATTAAGGGGTTAAAATTACTCATATCCTCGTGTTTCATGTGCCCTACCAACAAATGAAATCCTACTTCACACAATAGAAGTGTTCTGATCTTATGAAGTTTTAGAGGTCACTCACACTCAGAAAAATGTTCAATGCATGAGATCGAGATACCACATGTGTAACATATCGCAACTAGAAAGAACTAGAATGAAGTTTAAAATCTGGAAATAGTTATTTTTGGGAAGAATTTAATGATCTGGAAATTTGGTAAAGGTGTTAAAGTGAGTTTTTGGTCAACTTCAAACGGCCATAACTCTTAGCTCAGGATGAGTTAGGTGTACTTCCAGATATGCTTGGAAATATCTTGGAATCATCTTTCCAACGCCGTCAAGTTTTCATGATTCCAAGATCGTATGAGTAAGTTATGCCCTTCGGAAGTTGGGATGTTCGAATAAGGAAAGTCCAATCCGGATTTTAGAAGGGTAGTTTGGTCTTTTCCTTACCCAATTTAATTAATTTGTTTTTAGGAGTTTAATTGGGTAAATTCAGATTTTAGTCAGTTTTAGAAAAGTGAATTTCACGCTAGGGCTTGGAGAAAAGAGAAAGGAGAAGGGGAAGTAAGAACATTCAAGATTCATTCAAGATTCGTCGAGATTAACTTGTGGATTTCATCGGGGGTGATCCCTACAAGGTATGTGAGATCACATAGTGTTGGGTTAGTTCACCCACGCGTCAATCATGATTCAATTTGAGCTAAGTTATTTAGATTTGAAGTAAATCCTTGAGTTGATGAATTTTCGTTTGAATTCTTGTGAGCTTTGTGGATAGGAGTTTCTTGAGGTTGATTCATGTTTGTAGTAGTGTTTTTTATAAGAATCTGATATACCTTGATCAAATAATCAATTATAAGTGTTTGGGAAAAGAACCCATGGAGTTTAGAGGGTTTAGATCCGAAAAATAAAGAAGAAGATTTCGTCAGATGAAATCTGGCACTGCCTCCACGTCGCGGAGCTGGTTCCCAGACTTGGGAATTTCTGTTTCGCATCGCGGAGCTGTCACGGAGCGTTCTGCCTCAAAAGTAATTTTCAAAACTAAATTTTAAAAGCTCCTTCGCGTCGCGGACCCACCCTCAATTATTGATTTTTGGTCTTTTCTCATGTTTAGCTATCTAAAATCATTCCTAAACATCATGAGATCTTTCCAATCACAAATCACAATCCTTGAATCCATAATTCAATTCAAGGACCAGTTAATAGTCAAGTCAAAATCAGTTAAGATCAAAGTCGAGAGAAGTCAAGAGTCAAGTTAAGAGAAGTTCATAAAGTTTTCCAAAAGTCTTTTGCAAACGTTTTAACCTTGTTTTAAGACTTAAGTTTTGGGTTCAGTAAATAGTAGAGTTGAAGTTCATTTCTTCAAAATATACGAGGACTAAATATTCCTAAAGAGATTAAAAATGTTTTCACATTTAAATAAGAACGGAAACTGAGATTTCCAAAGAGCCTTTGGGCTAGTTTTCAAAAAAGAGTAATCGCTTTCTAAATGAAGCAAGAGGGGAAACTTTGATTTTCAAGATAGCCTTTGAGCTAACTTTTGAGCACTAATCTCAAATTACAGAAAGAAGTATGTTTTTAAAACATAAAGAGCTAGTATCATATTTGGGGAGTAGTATTGAGCACCGATATGGGGACGAGCTTGAATTCAGATAACTCACGTCTCTATAAACCATGTAGCCATCACAGGTAGAAAAGGGTCATACTTTTTAGATGAGTCCTTTTCGCATAGACTAGTGGATCTACTTAGTAGTTTAGGTACTATACTGTGGCAGGGTATAGGATGCGCTGGCAGCGTGAGGGAGATCGTTGTATCATCACAATAACTCTTATGTGATAGTTGTCGGTTAGAGAAACTCCCACATAAGTTATTGTATTCTTATATACACACTTATTTGTATTTTTTTTACATACATTTCAGAGTTATATTGTATCCTTGCATACACACAGAGTTTACAACATGTTTTTAAACAGTTTTATTTCTTATATTGCACCTGTTTTAAATTGTTTTATATTGAAATGAGTTCAGTCATGTTGAGTTGAGTTGAGCCAGGTAAGTTCTTCAGTTTCTTTTAGGTTCTTCTCAAGCCTATGTTGTTTTGGCATTCCAACTCCCATATTCGTACATTCAATGTACTGATGCCAGTTGGCCTGCATCATCTTATGATGCAGATTAAGGTAACAAGGATTGACATCCGGCGCACCGTTGATCCAGTTGAGCACTTCAGAGTCTATGGTGAGCCTCCTTGCATTCCGAAGGACTCCTTTATTGCTTTTAGTTCTTTTCTGTATTTCATTTGTTAGGATGATTGGGGGTCCAGTCCCGACATCCATCCCAGTTGTTTTAGAGGCTTCATAAGATGTTAGTTCTTTAGTCATTTCATTATCATTATTCCATGTTAAAATTTGAGTTTGCCTTAATGGCCAGTTGAATGTTTTTTTTATAACATTCTAGTTTATTATATAAGCTTATTTTGTTGAGTTTAAGTCTTCTGCTGAGTAAGTAAGCCAGGTCAGGGGTTCGCTTGGGCCAGCAATGGTTTTCCAGTGCCGGTCCCGCCCAGGGTGTAGGCTCGGGGTGTGACAAACTTGGTATCAGAGCACAAAGTTTAAGAGTCCTAGAGAGTGTATGAATTCATGTATGTAGGGTCCTAGTTATCAGTGTGAACTGTGCCACATCTATAATTAGGAGGCAACAACATATAGGAACTATCTCACTTCTTTCACACTAATTTTGTGCGTTAGAGTTTGATCTCTAAAGGGTTTCATTTTAAATCATGCTTACACGTGGTTTTAGATAATAATGCCTCCACGAAGAGCAGTCAGAGGTTGTCCTTCTAGACGTAATGTCGAGGAACAAGAGTTACCAAATGCACCTGAAGTGCAACCTCAAGGAGAAGTCACCAATGTTGAGTTCAGAGAGGCAATTAGAATGTTGAGTCAAGTTGTGATTAACCAGGTTGGTCAGCAAAGGGGAGCTCGACAGGAAGGAGCTGACACTTCAAGGATTCGTGAGTTCTTGACAATGAACCCTCCAAGTTTCACGGGTTCGAGCACTACTGAGGATCCAGAGAACTTCATTGAGGAGTTGAAGAAGGTATTTGAGGTCATACATGTTGCTAATACTGAGCGAGTTGAACTAGTTGCATATTAACTGAAGAATGTTACTAGGACTTGGTTTGACTAATGAAAGGAGGGTAAAGCTGAGAATGCATCACATGCGAGTTGGGCTTGTTTTGAGGAGGCTTTCTTGGGGCATTTCTTTCTCCGAGAACTGAAAGAGGCTAAGGTAGGAGAGTTCCTCACACTTAAGCAAGATTCTTTGAGTGTTCATGAGTATGGGTTGAAATTCACCCAACTATCTCGCTATGCTCCGGAAATGGTTGCGCACATGAGGAGTAGGATGAGTCTGTTTGTTGCTGGGTTATCCTGTCTATCAAGCAAAGAGGGCCAGGCAGCAATGCTTATTGGCGACATGGACATTTTGAGGTTGATGGTCTATGTGCAACAAGTAGAGGAAGAGAAGCTGAGGGATAGAGAGGAATTCAAGAACAAGAGGGCTAAGACAGGGAATGAGTCCGGGCAGCAGAAGAGTAGTGCTAACCGGTCATCCTTCCAACAGAAACAGAAGGGACCTACTCCATCATTTGCTAGTGCACCTGCACCTAGGAGCAAATGTGAGTACAATGGTCAGAATTCCAGAGCTAAGCCTGCCTATTCTCAAGGTAGTGTGGCGCAAGCGGGTAGTAAGCTTCCTACCTGCGCCAAGTGTGGTAGGAACCACTCAGGTATTTTTCGTGAGGGCTCCATTGGTTGTTTCAAGTGTGGTCAGACTAGGCATTTCATGCGAGAGTGTCCAAAGAAGAAGCAGGGAAATAGTAATGGGGGCAACAGAGCCCAGTCTTCTTCAGTTGCTCCACCAGACAGAGCTGCACCTAGAGGGGCTACTTCCCATACTGGCGGAGGAACAAACCGCTTATATGCTATCAACAGTCGCCAAGAGCAAGAGAATTCACCAGATATTGTCACTGGTATGATTCAAGTCTTTGACTTTACTGTTTATGCCTTTCTAGATCCAGGAGCGAGTTTATCTTTTGTAACTCCATATGTTTCTATGAACTTTGATGTTATTCCTGAGCAACTTAGTGAACCATTCAGTGTCTCTACGCCTGTTGGTGAGTCTATTCTAGCAAAGAGAGTTTATCGTGATTGTCCCATTTTCGTCAATCACAAGTGTACCATGGCTAATTTAATTGAGTTAGACATGATAGCTTTTGATATCATTCTTGGTATGTACTGGCTTCATGCATGTTATGCCTCAGTTGATTGTAGAACTCGAGTAGTCAAGTTTCAGTTTCCAAATGAGCCAGTCTTAGAGTGGAAAAATAGTTCAGCAGTGCCTAATGGTCGTTTCATTTCGTACCTTATGGCAAGGAAGGTAGTTTCTAAGGGGTGTGTCTATCACTTAGTCCGAGTTAATGACTCAAGTGTTGAGGTACCTCTTATTCAGTCAGTTCCAGTAGTAAAAGAGTTTCCAGAAGTCTTTCCAGATGATCTTCCTGAGAGAGAGATAGACTTCGGTATAGATCTTCTTCCAGATATTGGTTCGATCTCTATTCCGCCATATAGAATGGTACCAACAGAGTTGAAAGAGTTAAAAGAGCATTTAAAAGATCTATTAGGTAAGGGCTTTATTCGACCAAATGTCTCACCTTGGAGCGCTCCGGTCTTATTTGTGAGAAATAAAGATGGTTCCCTTAGGATTTGTATAGATTACCGTCAGTTGAACAAGGTTACCATCAAGAACAAGTATCCTCTTCCAAGGATTGATGATCTTTTCAATCAGCTTCAGGGTGCTTCTTGTTTCTCGAAAATCGACCTCAGATCAAGTTACCATCAGTTGAGAGTAAGGGAATGTGATATTCCAAAGACAGCTTTCAGGACCTGTTATGGTCATTATGAGTTTATGGTCATGTCGTTTGGTTTAACCAATGCACCTGAAGTGTTCATGGACCTTATGAGTAGAGTATTCAAACCTTATTTAGATATGTTTGTTATCATCTTCATTGATGACATACTAATCTATTCAAGGAATGAAGAAGATCATGCTAGTCATCTCAGAATAGTTCTTCAGACTTTGAAAGATAAGGAGTTATATGCTACATTCTCTAAGTGTGAATTTTGGCTTGAGTCTGTGGCATTCTTAGGCCATATTATTTCTGGAGAGGGAATTAAAGTTGATACTCAGAAAATTGAGGCAGTGCAGAATTGGCCTAGACCCATATCTCCAACTTATATTAGGAGCTTCTTAGGTTTAGCTGGCTACTATAGAAGGTTTGTAGAGGGTTTATCGTCTATTTCATACCCTTTGACCAAGTTAACTCAGAAGACAATGAAATTTCAATGGTCTGAAGCTTGTGAGAAAAGCTTTCAGGAATTGAAAAAGAGGTTGACTACTGCCCCAGTTTTAACCTTATCCGAAAGTACTCAAGGTTTTGTGGTGTTCTGTGATGCATCTAGAGTTGGTTTGGGTTGTGTCTTAATGATGAATAACAAAGTTATAGCTTATGCCTCCAGACAGTTGAAAGTTCATGAGAAGAACTATCCAACCCATGACTTAGAGGTGACTGTTGTAGTATTCGCTTTGAAGATATGGCGTCATTACTTGTATGGTGTGCATGTTGATGTATTCACTGATCATAAGAGTCTTCATTTATTTCTTCAGATGATAATAAATTTGGATATAATTGTCGTTGTTCTAAATATAGTTGTCTTTGTTCTATTAGAAAGTCGTATATACTTGAATAATTTTCTTTTATCTGTAAAATATACCAGTGATATTCTTGGTCAATTATTATCTGCCTTTCGTAAGGTCGAGGCTTTCTTTTGGCTATTCTGGTGAATCCTCTTGCTCTTGGTAACTGTTGATAGCATATAAGCGGTTTGTTCCTCCGCCAGTACCGGAAGTATCCCCTCTAGGTGCAGCTCTGTCTGGTGGAGCAACTCATGAAGATTGGGCTCTATAGGCTTGATTTCCACTACCTTGCATGTTCTTAGGACACTCTCATAAAATGACACTCTTGTCCACACTTGAAGCAACATCTCTGACCATCACAACACTTACCTGAGTGGGTTCTACCACACTTAGCACATGCAGGAGCCAGTTACTTCCTTGCACCACACTACCTTGAGACTGGGCGGGTCTAGATCTGAAGTTTTGCTAATTCTGGCCATTATACTCACCTTTGTTTCTGGGTGCAGGTGCACTAGCAAATGATGGAGCAGGTCCCTTCTATTTCTGTTGGAGGGATGACCGGTTGGCATTACTCTTTTGCTGCCTGAACTCGTTCCCTGATGTCTTAGCCCTCTTATTCTTAAACTCTTCTCTATCCTTCAACTTATCCTTCAACTTGTTGTACATGGATCATAAGCCTTGCTAGGTCCATATCCCCTATCATAGCTACCTTGCCTTCCTTTCTTGACTGATGAGACAACCCAACAACAAATAAACTCATCCTACTCCTCATGTTAGTAACCATCTCCGGAGAATAGCAGGAAAGTTGGGTGAACTTCAGACTGTACTCATGAACACTCATAGACTCTGGATTAAGGGTGATAAACTCTCTTATCTTTGCCTCTCGCAACTCACGGGGAAAGAAACGTACCATGAGAGCACTCTCAAACACAGCCCAACTCACTATTGGCGCATCCTCAGCCCTATTCTTTTTCCATTGGTCGAACCAGATTCTAGCGACACCCTTCATTTGGTATGCAGCTTGGTCCACCCTCTCCGCATCAGCAACATGCATCACACCAAATACCATTTTCAAATCCTCAATGAAGTTCTCCGGATCCTCAGTAACACTTGAACCTGTGAAGCTTGGTGGGTTCTTCCTTAAAAGCTCACGGATCCTTGAAGTATCAGCCACTTTCTATCGATTATCTCTCTGTCCAACTTGATAGGTCGCAACTTGACTTAACATCCAGATAGCTTCACGGAATTCAGCATGGGTGACCTCTCCTTGGGGTTGCACTTCTAGTGCATTAGGTACCCCTTGTTCCTCGACATTTCTCCTGACAGGACGACCTCTGACTGCTCTTCGTGGAGGCATGATTATCTGAAAAAAAGCACAAGCACGAATTAGAGATCAAACTCTAACGCACGAAATGAGTGTTAAAAAAGTGAGATAATTTCCCAAGTGTTGCAGCCTCCTAATTATAGATGTGGCACGCTTCACACCGATAAATAAGACTCTACAGACATGGTTTCATAGACTCCCTATGACTCTTGAACTCTGTACTCTGATACCAAGTTTGTCACACCCCGAGCCTACACCCTGGGTGGGACTGGCACTCGAAGACCATTGTTGGCCTCAAGCGAACCCTTGGCCTGGCTTACTGACTCAGCGGAAGACTCTAAGCATTATTATAATGATCAAATGAACTTACTCAAATAGCTTAGTAAAATAACGTAGAATGTTTAAAAGTCAACATTCAACTTGGCCAAAATGGCAACTCAAGTCTTTAACATATGAATGATAATGTAAAGACAACCGAACTACTAATTGTCTATGAAGCCACTAAAACAACTGAGATGGATGTCGGGAAAGGCCCACGACATCCTAATGAACTATCTAATACTGAAAGCAAATAAAAGGAGTCCTCCAGAATGCAAGGAGCCTCACCAACAGACTCTGAGTGCTCAACTAGATCAACGAGGCGCTAAGTGTTGATCCTGGTTACCTGCGTCTGTATCATAATATGATACAGGCCAATTGGCATCAGTACAGTGAATGTACGAGTATGCGAGTTGGAACGCTAAACATAACTTAAGTTTGAAAAGGATCTGAAAGAAACACTTACCTTGGCTCTTCTCAACTCATGAATAAACTTAACTCAGAATAAAGCAATGAAACACATGCAATAAATGAAAAGCTTTATAAAACAGTAAAAACAACTTAGTTCATTAAAGAAAATACAATAACAAACTTGACTATACTCATATACAAAGTGATATAGTTTAGGTAGGAGTTTCTCTAACCGACAACCACCACTATGAGCCTATGTGGTGATACAACACTTTACCTCACGCTTCCAAGGACTATCCTATACCTTACCATCAGTATAGGATTTATCTTAACTTAGTGGATCCACTAGCTTATGCGAAAAGGATTCATCTAAAAACTATGACCCTTTTCTACCCATGATGGCTACATAGTTTATGGAGACTTGAGTTAATATGAACTCGCATCCCCATATCGGTGCTCAATACTACTCCCAAAATATACTTAGCTCGTGTGTTTGTAAAAACAAAACTCTTTCTTTGGTTTGAGATAATTACTCAAAACTTAGCTTAAAAACTCTCTTGGAATCGATGTTCTCTTTTCTTACTCAAAATGTGAAAACATTTTCAAACTTCTTGGGAATACATAGTTCCCATATACTTCTTTGAAGAAATGACTTCAAATCTTTACTCTTTGCTTAACTTGAAACTTAAGTCTTAAAACAAAGTTAAAACATATGTGAAAGACGTTTGAAAAAAAACTTAAAGAACTTATCTTAACTTCTTGACTTTGATCTTAACTGCTTTTGACTTGACTCCTAACTGGTCCTTGAATTGAATTATGGATTCAAGGATTGTGATTTTTGATTGGAAAGAACTCATGATGTTTAGGAATGATTTTAGATAGCTAAACATGAGAAAAGACCAAAAATCAATATTTGAGGGTGGGTCCGCGGCGCGGAGAAGCTTTTAAAATTTGGTTTCGAAAATAACTTTCGAGGAAGAATGGTCCGTGACGCGAAACGAATTTTCCCAAAACTGGGAAGCAGCTCCGCAACGCGGAGGGAGTGCCAAATTTCGACCGACCAAATTTCTTCTTCGTTTCCCAACCCCAATTCGCCCAAACTCGGTTCTTTTTCTCAAATTCTTTTTAGATACAGATACCCAGCAAATATACCTAAGAACCTAAATCGAAACGACTCTATAATTCGACGTAACGATCTCAGAAACTTCTCAATATCAGCCAAATCCAAGAACAACATCAAAATCAAGAATAGATACAAGAACATCAACTTTACTAACTCTTTTAGGACGAATCCATGCTGAAATAAATATGTTTGGCACGTTGGTGAACGAACCCAACGTTATGATAGCCTCACATACCTGGTAGAATTAAATCCTTGGCGAAAACCACAACTAGATTGATCGATCTTGACGAATCTTGCCCTTTCTTCTTCTTTCTCCTCTTTTCTCCTTTCTCCAAGCCCTGGCGTTAATTCCAATTTTCTAAAATTGACTAAAATTTTATTTTGACCCATATTAAACTCCTAAAAATGGATTAAAATAATAGGGCAAGGAAAAGACTAAAATACCCCTTTAAAATTTGAATTGGACATTTCCTTATTTGAACAGCCCAACTTCTAAAGGGAATAACTCACTCATACTAACTCGGAATCGCGCAAACTTGGCGGCGTTGGAAAGATCATTCCAAGAGATTTCCTACCATATTTAGAAGTGCTCTTAACTCATCCTGAGCTAGAAGTTATGGTCATTTGAAGTTGACCAAAAACTCACTCTTTCCTAACTTAACAAAATTTTCAGATTTTCATTCTTTCCAAAAATGACTATTTCCAATTATTAGCTTGTCCCTAGTTATTTCAAATTGCGATATGTTACAAGAAGTTTTAATCTATTTTGCTGAATTTTTTTTATATCTTTGTCTACATCTATTATTTCATCTAGTTGTTGACTGCTACTAGGTCTGGACGAGTCCATTATCCTGGCTGACATATTATTTCCTAATCTATCTTGAGAGAAACTGACCCTTTGTCTTTCTTGGGGGGCTCTACTCCTGTTTGAAAAAAGGTCAATGCCTTGTCCTTTTTCGTCACTTTGGCTCTATCCTTTTGGGAAGTTATTTCTGTTTTCTTTAGTTGTTCTATCAGATCTTGTATATTTTTATCTTGTTTTATTTTTTCTTCGGGGATTTTATCTTTTAATAAAATATCTATTTTTTTATTAATTACTGCGTTCTTATCTTCTAGTTTTCTATTTAATTCTAACAGCGCGAAAATTATTATATTATTCTGCTTCACTCCTATTAGGTCTATTTTTCCTAGTGGTGTGATTCTAATAAACCTTCGAGATTGACTTGAAATTGTGCTTCCCTTTTTAAAACTTCTTGGTAAAAAGGATCGTTCATGAAAGGGTTAAGTATTTTAGTTGGTTTAACTTTTCTTTTATTTCTTTAGATTCTTTGTGGAGATGTTCTAGTCATTTATTTATTTCTTCTATTGTACTATTGTTATTTATGTTATTATTATTTGCTATAATACCTTGTAATTTTGTATTTATATCTAATTGTTGTGTTTTTAGGAAATCAAAATTAATTTCTATATTTTCTAATATTTTTTTATGTTGGTTTTACAATTTTTCTAAAGTTTCTATTATATATATATATAAATAGGTTGAATAAAATAAACTTTTAAATGTATATGTATAATCCCTGGATAGACCCACATGACAAAAGACCTGAGAGTAAATGAACGAAAATATTTTGACCTATGATTCGTGCAACACAAGGCTTGGACTTTGATGCGGTATATGATGCTTACTTTGACATGATAGTAATGTATTTGTTCGTAAATTATCTAAACCAAATTACCAATTCTTTCGCGTAAATTACATCTATAGCCTCCTTAATCATTAATGTAACACGCAAATTAAATATTAGCTAGATACGCTAGAATATTATTGTGTACCCCAAATATTTTAATTATAAATTATATTTCCACAAGTTTGCTTTTTCCCAATCCACTTTAAATTTGATTTCAATACCTATAAAATATAGAAGACCCCGAAAGTCTAGCCCAAATATCTTTTAGAAGGGACGTAACTCCTCAAATAACGTTTTCTTCTACTTTCTTAAAATAATAATTAAAATAGCGTTTTTTTCTTTGATTTTTTATAATGGTGAAATCAAAAATTATATCAGAGATAGATTTATAAAGAATGGATGAGCAACTTGAGAGGCATTTAGATAGACTATTTAGCAAACAAAATAATAATAAGGGTTGTGACGAATCGAAGAAGTTGAAAGTGACGAAGAAACAAGAATGGGAATTGGATCCTACGAAACTTAAAGTTAACAATGAAGGGGCATACAGGATCAGTTTACAAAGTTGTTTATCAGTGGCGGCTCAAGCTAATTAGTGGTCTAAAGTCAAATATAAATTGAAGGACTAGTTTTGTAACGATCCTCTTAATCGTTTTATGAATTTTAACCATTATTTTTTTATTAACCTTTTTAGGAGCTTTTATAAATAATTTATGACTTATAAGAATGAGTGACATGATTTCTTGATTTAATAAAGGATTATTTTGTTGCTAATAATAATGGAAAAGGAAAAAAAATAGAAAAGAAAAATAAATAATAATTTTATAAAAAGGCAAAAGCCCTATAGTCGAAAGTCACCGCAGCTGACGAAAAACAAAACTGAAAAGAACGAATGGAACAGAGGAAATTTTCGCAGTAGAAGAAAAGAAGAGAAAGGGAGAAAAAGAGGGGGAAAAGGAGGACAAAAATTGAGATTTTCATTCCAAAGCATTAAGATAATGCTTTTCGTTTTTTTTATTAAATTTTTATGTAGTTATGAATGGATTTTTATGGTAGAAATGTGTATAATTTATATTGATTTAAGAAAATATTGGTTTAGGATTTTTAGAACAAAATCTTGATTTGGGGGTTGAATAACGATCCATTTTAACTGAAAATTTGCATGCAAGTTTGTTTTATCATGGGTAAACATAATCTGAAAGAAAATTTTAGATTCAAATTGGTGGTTCGGAATGAATTTTTTATCCAATTTTCGAGCCAAAACTAAATATAGTAATATGGGTGTCATTAGATTCATATTCTTATGATGATTATATATTTGATAGATTTGAAGCACTTTGAAGTTTTACGAAAGGGGAAGACTCAAGTCCCGGAGTGAATTCTTGATTGATTGAGACAAATGGATTTCTAAACCCTTGTTAAGTATATAGAATCATGTATTTCCTTTTGGTATGTGTTGGGGAATAATAGGACTTGGTGATGGGCTGACTTGTCCATATTGAATTATTCTAATGATGAAAAGTGGTAATAAAAAACAATGTGATTAATTGTTGGTGTGTGATGTGTTGAGAATGCTTTAAAAGGCTTATTGATTCATTATTGATGTTGTATCACGATTGTGTTGTTGTGAATTGTGCAAATGTTATGAAAATGGTCATCTCCTCATTATTTGTGTGAACATGTCATTTGCATTGTTCTAAGACATGGTTGTGACAAGTGTTATGTGAATTGAGAAAGAATAAGAAATTAAAGAGGATATACCATTTCGATGGACGTGCGATGGATACTATATTTCGAGGGACGTGTCGCACGCCGCGACAAATTCTATTATTGAGGGACTACACTACAACAAATTCGAGTATTGGTGACAAAATATTTTTGTCACTAAAAATTCATATTTCGTCACAAAAATATTTTGAGACAAAAATTATTTTCATCCCCAAATGCATAGTATTTATGACAAATTTGTTCGTCATAGAAATTACAAAAATTTATCGGTAATAGTATGTTTTTGTCACTAAATAGGTTATTAAGGCGGACGAAATTGGTGTGTCACTAAGTATTGAGGTTAATTGATGACAATGTCATTTGTCTCTAATGTAATACGTATTTCGTAGCTAAATAAATATTATTTCATCATTAAAAAGTAACATTTACCTACCAATTCTTTTTTGTCCATAAATATATAAATTAGTGACAAATTAGTTTTTTAATATTTTTGTTATTGAAAACAATAAACATCGTCACTAAAACATTCTTTTAACGATGAAACAAAATTGTCAGTACAAAATGTCATAATTAGCGACAATCACTATTGTCATAAACTACAATTGTAGGTAATAAGTAGGTAATTTGGGACAAAAATTATTCTCGTCACTAAATGTTATACTTTTATGACGAAAAAAGTATGATGTAATCGTCTCTAATAGTGAAGTTTTTAAGGATAAAATATTTTGTCACTAATACTAACAGAATCAAGTCAATAATAATTTAAAATTTTATACACCAAGTCACATAGTATTAAAAACGACAAAGATTACATACTCATATGCTAAACATTAATAAAACTAAAGCAATAAAATAAAAGCTGCTTCTTTACACAAACTAGTGTACAATACAAATTTACCGACCCCCGTTTTCACAAACTAATGAAGATTAGCTTTCTTTTGGCAATTGAGTTTAACAGAACTGAATGTTGTCGTGGAAGGTGAAAATCATGTTGCATTGTCTTCTATTGCAATAATTGAACTTTGGAAAATGTACAGATTGCCATGAATGTGTTGCCGCTTCAGCCACACTCTTATAATATTTTGCCTACATTGCTTTTTGTTGCCTATTTTTGTCTATGATGTCCAGTTGTTGTAGCACATTCCTTAAACTGTAAAGTCGGTCAAATATAAAATAACCCATGAATTAATATTATAATATAATCAAGCAAACGAAATAATTATTTAAGAAAGGAGATAATTACAGCTCAATTCGAGTATCAATATTCTCATATTATACTAGTTTACCATAATCGGATAAATAAAACCGACAAGAATTGTTAATGGAATTTGTAAATAAATGGTAATAACCCACTGACAAGACAAAATCAAGGCTTAACAGCAAAAAGAATATTGAATAAGTAGAAAATCGGTTCAGAGATTATTAAAATTAAAGTAATCAATCACAATTATTAAATTAATCAAGTATGAGAATTATTAACAGGTCAACATAGAGGGCAGGCAGATATTAAGGCATCACACTCAATCAGTGAAGTAGAGTAATTATTCTTGATTTTCTGTTATATAGTATAAACAAACCAAATAAATATATGTTTGTCATATATAATCACTAACATCATTTGCTCAAATCACTTAAATCAGTATAAGGAAGGTAATTAGACAAGGAGTCTTTTAATATTTACTAAAATAACTATGAAAGAGAACAATTCATGATTTAAGGGAAGAAACAAAAATCAGTAAAATTCAACTATGCATTCTAAAATTTAAGATTCACACACTATTATTACGATCCAAATCTGAAAAGGAAAAAGTCAATAATACTGAATGGACCAAAAATAGAGCTAGCCAGAGAATTACATTTCTTTACAACATAAACGACCATCATGGAAAACAATATAAAAAGTTCTTCATTATCCCCAAGTAAAATGCACACATACCGTCACGATCCAAAAATGGACGTGATGGCACTCGTCTTATCCCACCAAGACAAGTCAACCTAAAACTCAACCATTACAATAAAATGTGGAAATTTTATAATAAACTAAAAAATACCCCCAAAATCTGGTTGTCACGTGTACAAGCCTCTAAAGTATTACAATTGATTCAAAAGAAAAACACAAGTCTCAAATGACATTGTTTCTAGAATAGAACAAGATCATAAATAGGAGTAAGAAGGTCCGTTGAAATGACAAGCATCTACCTCACAAACCTCCATAAGAAGCCTCAGACAAGGAGAAGAGAAAATATCACAAAGGTCCGGGCTAGTAACCTACAAAAATGTACAAGCAAGGGATAAGTATCAAACCACGCGGTACTCAGCAAGTAAACTTCTAAACACAAGCTAAGGGGATAGAATACGGGTACTCCTTACACACCAACCGAACCTCCACAACTACAACCTGCATAAAACAAGTCCAACCTAACAGTTCACAGTTTACATAGCACCCAGCTCAACAACAATCACTTTAACAAATTACATATCCTCAACAACAAACTCAATATTCATCAATCACAACTTCCACAAAAAGGCACTCACAATATCAGCAACACACAAGATCAAGTTCATCAATGATAAAAATGTGCAATGCGATGAAATGCAATGTCAAGTATAGTGATTCATGTCTGACCTAACAATACACACCCGTTGTATCTTAGTCTGAGACCCATAGGGGACATATCTGTCCATGCATCTATCGCGGTGTGCGATATGACCCTCGATAATAGTAACCATCGCGGCGCGCGATACGACCCTCGATAATAGTAACCATCGCGGCGCGCGATACGACCCTCGATAATAGTAACCATCGCGGCGCGCGATACGTCCCTCAAAATATAGTATCCATCGCGGCACACGATACGTCCCTCAAAATATAGTATCCATCGTGGCACACGATATGTCCATCAAAATGGTACATCCTCTTTAATTTCTTATTCTTTCTCAATTTACATAACACTTGTCACAATCATATCTCAGAACAATGCAAATGACATGTTCACACAAATAATGAGGATATGACTATTTTCATAACATTGCGCAATTCACAACAATACAATCATGATACAACATCAACAATGATTCAACAAGCCTTTCAAACCATTCTCAACACATCACACACAAACAATTAATCACATTGCCTTTTATTACCCCTTTTCATCATTAGAATTAATCAATGTGGACAAATAAACCCATCACCAAGTCTCATTACCCCCAAATACATATTACAAGGAAATACACGAATTTCATACACTTAACAAGAGTTTAGAAATTCATTTGCCTCAAATAGTCGAACAATCACTTCGGGACTTGAGTCTTCCCTTTCATTGGATTTCCAAATCAATGCAATTTATTCCAATAAGTAATTACAATAAGATTTCGAAACCACTCATATTACTATATGTCTAGTTTAGACCCAAAAACTCACCCCAAATTTATAATCAAGTTCTAAAATCTTGATGTCAATTGACATGTCAACTCTTTCAATTTTCTCCAAATTTTAAGACTAGGATTAAGTCTCATTATATCAAAACATGAATCATAATGTGTTAATGAAGAAAATCTTAAACATCAAATTTACGCTAAGCCTGAGAATTAGTAATTGACCGCGTAAGAGAAAGTGTCAATTCTGACAATTCCCAATTTTTCCCCTCATCACCTAATCGTTGTTATATGATTACCTCATGATTATTGTAACAATTTTCCATCAAATATTCTTTGCCCAATTCACAGAAACCACCAAAATATTGTGGCAGCCACATTAATTCAAAGTCCCGTCTTTTTATTTACAGTTAATTTAGCTACAAGTTTTTATCTCTTCTATTTTACCCCAAAATAAAATCGCACATCACAATAATGATTCAATAATCAAGCCGACGAGAGGGAGTTGCTCGGATGGTAAGCACCCCTCACTTTCAACCCGAAGGTTGCGAGTTCGAATCACCAATGGAGCAAAAAGGGTGAGAGCTCCTAGGGAGGGTTAAAAAAAATCAATAATCAAGCCACCGCCGACAACATCATTAGTAAGTAACCAATTTTGGCATAGCCAATCAACAATCATACTAGCAGTAAATTAATATAATAATAATAATAATATATATATATATATATATAACAATAGCTCCTCACCCCATAATAAAATAATGATTTAACATGTAACCTAAAAATTTATTATAAACTAAGTGGAGAAAATTAATGTAGCAGGCATATACAAAAATGGAAGGCCGGGGAAATTTGCTTACCTGCAAACCCTTCATCCCCTTTTGACCTTGCAGAAAACCACAATTTAAGCCGTAACAGTTTCGTATGATAAAAAATATTAACCCTTCTTTCTTTAATTTATTTTCTTAATACATGGTCAGGTGGTAAGGGTATTAAATAAAATAAGGGTTTGACCCATTAATCACCAACTAAAAATAACTATATAAAAGAATACCCATAAATTAATTAACTATAGTAAAATTAATATTTGAAAATTTTCAAACCAACTTCACCGACTA
Organism: Solanum piurae; assembly: GCA_029582685.1. Classification (NCBI taxonomy): domain Eukaryota; kingdom Viridiplantae; phylum Streptophyta; class Magnoliopsida; order Solanales; family Solanaceae; genus Solanum; species Solanum piurae. Next base: position 40,194 of record JAJOOO010002405.1, read on the forward strand.
AACATGAATGACACGGGGTAAATATCGAGAGGGTTAAAATAATAATTTACAGAATTTTACAAATTGACCTTCCGGGTTATTACATTATCCACCACTAAAAAACATGTTCGTCCTCGAACTTAAAGAAGAAGAAAGAATAACCGACATTACCAAAAACCTTAGTTATGACCTACTAGTCTGTGTTCATCTTTCCAAATGAGCTCCTCCTTAAGACCATTCCATCAAGATCAACTACTATGAACTGAACTTTCAAATCAAACTTTGGAAGATCTATAAATCAAGAGTGATAATCAAGCCACAGAGTTACCCAGGAACCCAATCAAAACTATAACTCATTGGACCATAACACAACCATCATGGCGAATCTTTTCTCACGTAACCAAAAAAACATTATGAATAAATACCGGCTACAACCAGAAGTGAACCTGAACAACTACCACACACTCATAATGCACAAACCATCACAAATCTTATCAAGCTCCCATTTTCACAACATAATCCTTCCACGAGCTTGAGCTATAAAAATATGATCTCTAGACATCACGTACTCATCAAGGATAATCAAACTCATCTGATCCAAAAAAAAATGATCGACTAACCACCTAGCTAGCGACATACCCGAGCTTACAGAACCTTTAAAAACACTGTCAAAATGTTAGATCAATAGCTATGATTGTAGAAAATCCTTGAGAAAAGAATAAGTAGACCCAATGATCCCCACTTTCGACCATGCATAGCCAGAACGTGACCTCAACGACTAGATGAATATTAAAACTGTCGGACAACTGTGATACCATTTTGTCACGATCCAACGTCACTCTATGCAATCCTTCACATACCAAATTTCAACTAATATTCAAAACCGTCATATACCTCATACCAACACTTGAGAAATTTTTGGTCCCTCTAATAATTCAGTATACTATAAGCTCATAACCTCTAATCACCATCAAATACCTATGTTACACATCATAACAGTCTGTATCGTCCCATCAACAAAATAGTTTCAATCCCCTCGAAATCCTCATAATCATGTAAAACTGTAGGTCCACACCGTTGAACATCAATAAGTTACTTGTCATAATTTGAACAATCTAGCTCGACATAACCACATAGAATCTTTCACACATTATTGCTTGTCACCCAAACCAAAACTCAATCTTTATAAAAGTCGATGATAAACTCCTAGTAATTAAGTCTGTGCTGAACCATTTCACATCTCATAGTCATATCCGAATTCAAAGGCAAAATTTCATACAACCTTCAATTTCAAACTAAGGGTATATACGACAGATCTTATTCCTTCACCTTTCTTAAATTCTTTCCATAACACAAATTTCAAATACCTTGAACTCTCCAATATACCAGACTCTTGTTCCTTTTACTGACTCACTTACTAATCTTATCCTTTGATCAACAACCCATGACATTTACCTCATACTCTAAAACAAAACTTTAAGTGAAACACTTCTTTATGCCTTTTAACAATCAAAAGTAACAAACTCTACGATCCAAAACATGCACAAGTCCTTCCAATTTCTCAATACACTACACAATTGATTATTTTTTATCTTACCAATTCATACCTTGACTAAATCTACTGTCACGAATGTAGACTTACAATGAAGAACTTGAATTTTGATTCCAGCTATGTAACCTTATCCCATTATCTATCAACATTAGCTCATACATTGAAGATTTTTATGAATTCATGAATCTTAGCTTTTCATTAATCGCCTCTCCATCGACCTTATCACATCCTTCGCTAAAAATCCAACCATACTCATTATTAGACTCAAAACCACAAAAGAATTCATCATCACACTCAAGCTGAATGTTTGCACACTCCTTTCTCAAGTTTTATCGAGTAGTTTTTAACCGATCTGATTAAGTTGTGACACTATTACCATAACCAGATCAAAATGGATGAAATCACGCATCTCTGGACCCAATTCCCAATTCCTTTGAAGATACATCTTTAGCCTTTGCAATAAGAGAAAATATTCTTGCTCTCACCTCTTTCTGAAGGCTACACTACACCCCACTATTTTTGTCATTATGACTCTAGATGCTTTAAGTTTTATTCGAGCGGGGTCCTTACATCTCCTTACAATTTCCATACAATCACATTACTCACCAAATAGTGGAAAACCACAACATTAGATACTCGCAAGTTGTTAATAGCATACAAAATTTGTTCAACCAACAATCCTGATGATATGTTTGCATCCCAATCACAATCCATCACGAACTTTTATTACCATTATGCTCGGTTAGCCCTTGTCATCACCATAAAGTCAACCTTGTCATCAACATGACATCTCAAACCCAACTATACCAATCAAATTCAAAAGACTAGCTCAATTTTATATGCACTTTCTTACAAAAATTCTTAATTACCTTCACCCAAGCATACTTGTTGAGACTTCCTTTACCTATAAGCTTGTCATCCTAATATCGATCCACTTTCATGGAGCTTACGATGAAATTACCACTTGTTTAAAATTCTTGGGATACACTTCACAACCTAAACGCATCAATATTGTACCAAAGATCCACAACTAAAAGCTTCCTTAAAAATAATGCTTAACACATTCGTCCATAGTAACAAGCTAGTTGTTTTCTCAAATATGAATGCAACATTGAATCTTATTATATGAGCATGTGATACAATTGATAACTCATTAAGTAGTTAGTATTCACACTTACAGTCGACGTATCTATTTTCATATAACACTAGTACCACATCATGAAAGTTCGTTAGATCCACCACCAGAACACATAATACCTACCGAGAAGATTGTACCCAAATAGCCACACATTTCTATCCATTGAATAACTGTAAAACATTATCAAATTCATTTCATCTCTAGCCAAGTGATACGCAGTCTTTCGTAGAACAGGTCGATAGCAGAAGTAACACACTCCATGTCACGCCCCGAGACTACCCCCGAGACGCGGACACGGGACCTAGGACCACAAGTGATCCCAAGCTAACCCTGCTGGCATGATCATGAACATACTAAAGATAATAAACTGATGCGTAAGCTAAATCATAAATAAATGAAAAGATGGGGAAAACTCATATACTATAACTGAGATATTTGAAAACTGATGAGTTTAATACAAAGAAGTTATTAACTCAAAACTAAGCTGAATCTATCTATGTCTGAAATAAGCC